>PVHX01025083.1:0-22947 GCA_004024805.1 Geosciurus inauris | reverse complement strand
ATTGTCAGAAATTCAGGGAAGTCAATTGTGCCATTACCATCAGCATCTACTTCATTAATCATGTCCTGTAACTCTGCTTCTGTGGGATTCTGCCCAAGAGACCTCATTACAGTTCCCAATTCCTTTGTTGTTATAGTTCCATCACCATCCTTGTCAAATAGTGAAAAAGCTTCTTTGAATTCTGCAATCTGCTCTTCAGCCAGTTGGTCAGCCATGCGGCAAGCGCTACGGGTTTCCGAGACCCAACCACACAACCACTCGGCTCACTCGCTCCACTCGGCCTAATTTGTCATAAATCACTCTTCATTCTCTTCTGGTTATCCACCTGACATCAGAGGGACTTGTGTTTGAGACCATGGAGTTCAATCTCTTTCTTCGTTTTGCTGATAAGAAAACCAAAGCTCAAGAAAGCTAAGTGAAGCCGGACACGGTGGCGCAAGCCTATAATCCCACCACTTAGGGAGGCTGAGACAGGAGAATCGCGAGTTCAAAGCCAGCCTCAGCAACGGCGAGGGGCTAAGCAATTCAGTGAGACCCTGTCTCTACATAAAACACAAAATAGGGCTGGGGATGTGGCTCAGTGGTACAGTGCCCCTGAGTTCAATCCCTGGTACCAAAAAAAAAGAATGAAGAAAGCTAAGTGATCCCCTTGGGGAAGCACTGAGAGTTAGTGGTGGAATTTCCATCTAAATCCCAGCCTCCCGTTGACCGGTCCAAGCTTCCTTTGCAAAGAGGCTGACTGACCAAGGGATGCGGTAAACCCTTTTTGACTCGCTTTTCTTGGACAGAAGTTTTCATAAAGGAAAAGGAAAGTAGCCCAATGTTTCCAAAGAAGTCAGAGGTTAACGTGATCCCTTTATCATTTTGCCTAATCCTGAGTTGAGGGTTTAGTTAAGACATTTCTTAACTAAATTCAAAAAGAAATAGAATGTCTCTTTCTCAGGAATGCAACTGCTTCCTAAAGTCAACCTGCTCAAAGCAATTTTTTAAAATGGGGCCACAGTAGACTCGGGAGCGCCACCTGGTGGCCTCCCTCAGCACAGGTGGAAAAAAAAAAAAGGGATTGAAGATGCTTCAGGTGTCTTGGCGGAGAGAATGAAACAGTTCCAGAACCATTGTGGTGTTCTTCGATTTTTTTTTTCAAAAAACATTTTTTTTATACTAGGGATTGAACCCAGTGGCGCTTAACTACTGAGCCACATCCCCTGCCCTTTTTATTTTTGAGAGAGGGTCTTGCTCATTTACTGAGGCTGGCTTTGAACTTGTCACCCATCCTTCTATCTCAGCCTCCCGAATCTCTGGAATTGCAGGTATGCGCCAGCCACTACACAGCATATTTTTTACAAATATTCTTCACTTTTAAAAATATGTGTTGAAGCCGGGCGCGGTGGCTCACGCTTGTAATCCCAGCACTTTGGGAGGCTGAGACAGGAGAATCCTGAGTTCAAAGCTAGCCTCAGCAACCGCGAGGCACTAAGCAATTCAGTGAGCCCTGTCTCGACATAAAATAGGGCTGGGGATGTGGCTCAGTGGTTGAGTACCCCTGAATTCAATCCCTGGTACCAAAAAATAAAAAATGAAAATATGTGTTGAAAAAGAATAAACACAGAAATTGAAAAAAAGAAATGGAAGTATTCCATTTAATTATTTGGACATTTTTAAAGCATGCAATATCTTATTTTCCAGAAGAATTGAACACTATTATAAATAATTTTTTAGAGTGTGAATACAGTTGATCTCTAAGTTTCTATGCATAGATCTGTGCTTTGATATTAGATTTTTCAAAAGTCAAAAAAAATGTGTTGACTTTATTACAAATTAATAGCATAACTACAATAAAAGCTGGGGAAAAGAGAATTATCTTACATCACTTTGGAAAGTTATTTAATTATATAATCTAAGGGTAATAAGTACACAGTATTGAACTTTATTTAGTGAATTTGGGTATTTCCAGGGTATAGATTAGAAATTGTGAAAACAAATGTTTTATCCAGGATTGAGCAAATAAGTAAATATATTATGAACTATTGACCAAGTTTTTACTGTCAGGGAAGCATGTAACCAATAAATGTAGAAAGAATGATAGAAATGGAAAGTCACCCATTGCAAATATCACAGTAATAATTGTATTAAGCAAGTATCACTGCATGCTAAATATGCAAAGAAACATATTTATGTAGTCTCAAAGTAACTCTCCAAAAGGTGATTATTAATTTGTAAGTATGTGTGTGTATGTGTATTACTGGTGATTGACCCCAGGGCCTCACACATGCTGAGAAAGCACTCTACCACTGTGCTATGTTCTGTGAAGTTAAAACATTACATATGTGTACAGCTGCTGAATTTGGCAGGTCTGATCCGATAGACAATAAAGACACTCTCTTTATACAAAATAGCATCTATTTTAGTAATAATATGGATACAAGAACAAAAGAAAAAGGGATAGGTGAAAGAGAAAAAGAAGAAAATATAACACCAGATTGGAGAAAACACCAAAATCTGAAGTCATACAGCTGGGGAGTCCCAGGGCAGTTTTTCAGGGTCCAGACTGGGAAGTCCTAGGTAAAGTGTCTTCTCCACAAGTGAGACTCCAAAGTCTTATTCCCAGTGGGGTTCCTTAAATACAAGTTAGAACAAAGAAATTTCTGTTCTAACAACCTGAGTGACCTAGTGATCAAGGACACTTCATCCCCCCAAGGACTGGCTAGATCTCCAAAGGGAGGGAGTGCTAGCCTTGAGGTAAGTGAATGAGTCTGTGTTCTGAATGAGCCAAACCCACGGATAAGTCAGCCTTCTTTAGATGTTCCTTCAAGGATGTGCAAAGATCACAGTAGACACATGGATGGGAAGGTTCTTTAATATTTTCCATAGACCTTTACATACCCAGTCCTTTTTATTTTTATTTCAAGACAAGGTCTCACTAAATTGCCCAGTCTGATTTAGAACATGCCATCTTCCTGCCTCAGCCTCCAGAGTAACTGGCATCATTATTAATGTGCACCATTGCACCCCACATGAGGATTATTAATTACAGTGAGAACTGTGGTAACTTCACAATGAAGAAACCTGGCAGATACCACCTTAACTAAGTGACCAAAGTTTCTGTCACCAGTAATGAAACAAACAGCATAAGCCTCCTGATATGATGCATTGAGAAAGACATGGCATCACTTATGCAGTATCCTCTCCAAAAATGCATAACCTGAATTGAATCATGACAAACCCAAATGGAGGGATATTAGGCAAAATAACTGCCAGTGTGCTTTGGAAGTATTAGCATTAGATCACGGATCATAAAAAAAGACATTATAAGCCAAGCGCGGTGGCACAAGCCTGTAATCCCAGCACTTAGGGAGGCTGAGACAAGAGAATCGCGAGTTCAAAGCCAGCCTCAGCAATGGCGACGTGCTAAGCAACTCCGTGAGACCCTGTTTCTACATAAAACACAAAATAGGGCTGGGGATGTGGCTCAGTGGTCAAGTGCCCCTGAGTTCAATCTCCAGTACCAAAAAACAAAACAAACAAACAAACAAAGACATAGGTAAAGAAAATCAAATGAGATCTGTCATCAATTAATAGATAGGCATGTCAGCTTCTAAGTTGTATCCTTGTACTATGGCTAGGTGACAAGTTAATATTTGGGAAATTTAGGTAAGGAGTGAATAATAATTCTTTGTATTTTTTTGTAATTTTGGGGGGTAAGCCCAGCAGTAATTTAAAAAGAAAAGTTAAAAGACAAAGCAAGAATTACTGACCATCAAAAGAAATTATTGATCATCTACTATGTGTTAGGAATTTTATCACATGAAAATTTCTCAAGAAATATGTAGCCTGTACATTCGAGAAGTTGTGAATGATATCAAGTCACAAATAAGAGTATTGTCCTTTTACTAAAACCCAACTACTCTTATACATCTCACATATTTGTCTCTTAATTAATTGATTGGTTCATTCATTGATTCATTGATTATTTTATTTCTTTTTTTTTTTTTTCTTTGATACTAGAGACTGAACCTAGGGCTGTGGAGGCTGGCCTTGAACTCAAAAACCTCCTGCCTCAGCCTCCAGAGTCACTGAGATTAAAGGCATACACCATTGCACCTGGTTCATTGACTTTTTTAAATTAATGAACTGTGGACCATGTGGTGGCACATGCCTATAATCCCAGCAATTTGGGAGGCTGAGGATTGCAAGTCTGATGCCAGCCTCAGCAATTTAGTGAGACCTTGTCTAGGAAAAACGAGTGGGTGGTGGGGGACAGGCAGTCTGGGGCTGTGACTATAGCTCAGGGGTAGAGTGTTCTGGGGTGCCAAACGTAAAAAGAAAAAAAGGATGGCAGACTTCATGCTGGCACTGCAACAATGGTAAACCAGACACGATTCTCATCTTCAACAAACAAAAAACCACATGGGGATTTAACTAAGAATCAATTACAATATAATATGGCTTTGGTTTGAATATGAGGAGTCCCCCAAAAGCTTCTGGGTTAATGCAAGAATTTTCTGAGGTGAAATGAATTGTAAGAGCTGTAACATAGTCAGTCCATCCTGGTCTGAATGGACTGATTAGGTGGTAGTTTGTAGGCAGGTGGTGGGATATGGCTAGAGGTGGGTCACTGTGGGCATGCCCTGGAAGGGTTCATCTTCCCTATGGCCCCTTTACCTCTTCTTCCTTGCTCTCTGCTTCCTGGCTACCATGAATGGAACAACATGCCCCTCTGCCACCATGCAATGCCTCACCTTGGGCCCAGAGAAATGGACTCAGCCTTGATAGACTGAGACCTCTGAAAGCATGAACCAATATAAGCTTTCCTTCATCTACGTTGTTCTTGTCAGGTATTTTGGTCCCAGAAATGCAAAGCTGACTAACACATGGATAATTAAGTGCTCTGATGTGCTAAGCAATTTCAGGTAGCGTAACAGCACTTAGCTTAAACTCTAGAGCCACACTATCTTGGTTTAAATCAAGTCTCCACCACTGGCTATGTGCCTGTGAAAAAGCTGACTTAGTCTTTCTGGGCCTCAATTTTCTCATCTGTACAATGAGAATGAAAATAGCAGTACCTACATCATGTAGTTGTAAAAATTAAATGAGTTGATTTTAGGAAGTACTGAGAACAGTGCCTGGCACCTCATAAGCAGTGTTAAATAAATGGGCATCCATGGGTGGTGGGGGCATCTATCCTAAATGTATGGAGAAAGAATTATTCAGGGAAAAATATGTTAGTTAGGAAATGAAGACGGGCGATAAAATACATTTACCCAGTTTCTTTTGGTTTCAGTTTCATGTGTAGCTGTATTTAATGTTAGGAAGAAGTTGAGGAACCTTTGCAAAGGTTGTAGAGTGGCATTTATGTTCTTTGAGCTGATGGGGTAGGTAGGAAGAGAGGGGGAAACTAAGTAAGACATAGACACAGTCATTCTGCCATGTGTCCCCCCTCCCCCACTTTGGTACTAGGGATTGAAGTCAGAGGCACTTTACCACTGAGTCACACTACCAGCCGTTTTTACTCTATTTTGAGACAGGGTCTCGCTAAATTGCTGAGATTACAATCCCTCGACCTTGCAATCCCTCTGCTTTAGCACCCTGAGTTGCTGGAATTACATGCGTACACCACCATGTCTGTATCCTTTGTTCTTTTTTTTTTGTACTAGGGATTGAACCCAGGGGTGCTTAACCACTGAGCCACATCCCCAGACCATCTTCATTTCCTGAGACCCACTGACTGGTTTTTAAATGGGACTAACTCAGATTACTTTTAGGCATATGGGTCTGGAGCTGATTTTCTGAACTTGTTTTCAGCACAATAAGGCATTCTCATTTTAAACAACAACAAAAAAACCCCATCATGCTTTCTTCACCTGCTCAAAGATGCAGCCCCATCTCCCTAAAAGCTTTCTGCAGCCCACTAAAAATATCCAATGTTGACAGATGCAAGCTATCAATACAGAGACTCAAGATCCCAGGGTGAGAAGTGGCCAGAGGCAAAGTCTTGATAAACAGCTCAAATTGGCTCTTACTCCACAGGTGACGCCTAGTTTATCTGGGTAATTGTAAAGGGCATTTTACAGCAAATCAATTAAATGAAAATCTTTTAAACCCTTTTTAAATGGGGGAGAAAGGGGAGGGTGGAGAGGGCCAACCTTTGTAAGCTAACAGGTGATTTTAATTGGAACCAACAGCGTTATACCATGTTTTTGACCCATTCGGTAAAGGCAGAAAAAGAAATCAATAAATTTCCATCAGCATTTGCCCTCCTGGAGTCTTATAAGTAGAATGGAGACACGAACCCCAGTTAATGGCTTCATCAAGCACCTCACTGATTCTCTAACAGAATTAAATAGGTTGCAGGTCTCTCTCCCTTGTCTTCTACCATTGAGATTCAGGTCAGGTCCCACATCAGGTCCCATCCTCCTCTTTAGGTACACACTCCCACCACTACCCTGGGCCCAACCAACACCGAACCTTCTGAAACAGTCCTGGCTCAGAGATGTGAATCCAGGCACTAGCCTTTTATTAAAAGAAAAATACAGACACTCCAAGTTTGACTCCTGGTAGTAGATCCATAGAGAATTCACGGGGGCCTAACAGTTGGGCAGCTTGATTTCAGCCACATATTAGTTGTGTGATTTTGGGTAAATTACTTAACCTTTCTAATCTGCCATTTCCTCATTCTTATCAGGGATAATAATGATACCAACCCCTTGGGTTGTTGTGAGACTAAATATTATTGTGTATCAATATATCTAATGATCCATACAAAGATTTAAACAAGCAGTTTACAGCAGAAAAAAATTAAATGGCATCCAACATATGAGAAAATACACTACTTCACTCAAGGTAAGTGCAATGCAAAATAAAACTGAGATGCTACTCTTCATCTATCACACTGGCAAAAATTCCAAATTCAATAATATAGTCTAAGCCGAGTGCTGCAGGGTATGCCTGTAATTCCAGCAGTTTGGGAGGCTGAGGCAGGAGGATCACGGGTTTAAAGCAAGCCTCAGCAATTTAGTGAGGCCCTAATTAGCTCAGAAAAACCCTGTCTCGGAATAAAATATAAAAAAGGAATGGGGATGTGGCTCAGTGGTTAAGAGCCTCTAGGTTCAATCCCCAGTATCAAAGGGGTGAGGGAGAGTATATTCTAGCCAAGTGCAGTGGCACATGCCTGTAATCCCAGTAGTTCAGGAGACTGAGGCAGGAAGATCACAAATCTGAGACCAGCCTCAACAACTTAGCAAGACCCTATCTCAAAATTAAAAATACAAAGGATCGAGGATGTAGCTTAGTGGTAGAGCACACCTGGGTTCAATCCCCTGTAATCACCCTCCACACACAAAAAAAGAGTGCATTCAATTGATGAAGTAGTGGGGAAAGAGGCATTCATTCATTGTTTTGGGTGACTTCATACAGCATCAGCCTACTAGAAGTGAATTTGAAAAAATCTATAAAAAATATATTGGCCCAGAAATACCACTTCTAGGAATGTATCCCAAAATGCACCATCAAAAATTCAAAATGACTTATATACAAGTATGACTAAAATGATTATATGCAAGTCATACTTGGAAACAATTAAGATGTCCATTGATTGGTTGAATAAAATATGGTTATATTGCATGCAGTGGAACACCCTGAAATTTCTGAAGTTATGATACAGAACTATATACACTGAAGTCAAGTGACTTCCAGGATATAGCAAGTGGACAAAATAAGAAGTGGAAAAAAATATTTATTCTATGTAGAGAATGACACCATTTATGTAAAAAAGAAGAAAAACATGCAAATATACATACATATTTGCGTATACTTACCAAAATAAACAGTAGAAACTAAATGTAAAGCCAGGCATGGTGGCGTACGCCTGTAATCTTAGCACTTTGGGAGGCTGAGACAGGAGAATCCTAAATTCAAAGCCAGCCTCAGCAACGGCGAGGCGCTAAGCAACTCAGTGAGACCCTGTCTCTACATAAAACACAAAATAGGGCTGGGGATGTGGCTCAGTGGTCGAGTGCCCCTGAGTTCAATCCCCAGTACCAAAAAAAAGGAAAGAAATTTAAAACTAATTAGGACTGGAAGGAACATCATTGGAAGCAAGTTTTCCGTAAATATACCTATATGATTTTGATGTTGGAAATGTTTTATATATTCACAAATGATAATAAATTAGAGTAATCCCTAAAATAAAAGCTAAAAAGAATCAATTTAACATATACATCAATTAAATAAACATTTTAGACATATATTTTTAAATAAAATAATTATTTCAAGTGACTTTATTTTTTATTTTCTTGTATTTTATATTTTGATGCTGGGGACTCTAAACCCAGGGGCAATTAACCACTGAGCTACATCCTGAGGCTTTTTAAATTTTGAGACAGGATCTTGCTAAGTTACTAAGGGCCTAAGTTGCCCAGTGTGGCTTGGAACTTGCAACCCTCTGCCTCAGTCTCCTGAGTCTCTGGGATTACAGGTTATGTGTCTCTGTGTCCAGTTTCAAGTGACTTTAGACCAGACCCCAGAAATGGAGGAATATATTCCAAAGACAAATAAAGCTGAAGAGAACTTTAAACTTAATTTGGTAGTCTAATTGCTAGTCTTAATGTTCATTTTATAATTTTAAAACTATTGGGAGATAAAGAGTACAAGGTTATAGTTAAGAGATGAAGAATAAGCCAGGTCCACCTGAAATCCCAGCCACTCCAGAGGCTGAAGCAGGAGGATCATAAATTCAAGGCCAGCCTGGGCAATTTAGCAAGACCCTGTTTCAAAATTTAAAAAAATTAAAAGGTCTGGGGATATAGGTCATTGGTAGAGTGCCCCTGGATTCAATTCCCAAGATCAGAAAGGAGGAGACAGGGAGGAAGAATAAATCATAAGTATTTAAGGAGGTAGGTATGTTAATTAGATTGATTTAATCTTTCCATATGTTATAGACATATCATTGTGTACTACATAATTACACACAATTATAACTTGTCACAAAATTAATTAATTTTTTTTGTGGTACTGGGGATTGAACTCAGGAATGCTCTACGTCTGAGCCACATCCCCAGCCCTTTTTATTTTTTATTTTGAAACAGGAGTACTCGACCACTGAGCCACATCCCTAACCCTATTTTGTGTTTTATGTAGAGACAGGGTCTCACTGAGTTGCTTAGCGCCTCACCATTGCTGAGGCTGGCTTTGAACTCGCAATTCTCCTGTCTCAGCCTCCCAAAGTGCTGGGATTACAGGCATACGCCACTGCGTCCGGCCCTAGGATAGTTTTTTTAAAAAAACTAATTAATTAGCAGGACATGGTGGTGCACGCCACCACCTAAAAAAAAAACAAAACCTATCCTAGGTAGGAAATTTCTTCTTTTTTGCTTCCTTTTAACACAGCTGGGGGAAAAAAATGCTAAAACTTTTGGGACAAAGTTGCCAAAATCTCACAAGGAGCAAATGAATCCTAAGTAAAGAAAAGGCAGAATTACAAGGTCGTTCCAATAATGTGGTCTCTGTGTGACAGGTAGGCAATGATGACACACCCCACGGATTCTACCAGTCCTCACTTCTTGTCACTGAGGGTAATTTTGTCCTTGTTACAGTCCAACAGCATATTAATACCCTGATCACACAACACACACGTCTATTGGACGTGATCTGTCCTGGAAACTTCCCATTTGCCAATTCCACTAGGGGAGTTTTCATGAGGAAGCAACACTGTACAGTGTTTAATGTCCTCATTTGTAAAATGGTAATAAAATAGCTTAATTCATAGGATTATGGTGGGGATTCAAGGGAAAAAGCCTGTGTAATATTTAACACAGCTGGCACAAAGTAAGTGCTCGAAAAATGTTGTTAATAACTGAGAATAGCTTTAAGGACAGACAGGCAAATGGCTCATTCATCTTTGTACCCTCAGAATTTATCACACTACCCAGTATCTAGATGGGGTTCAATAAATGTTCACTGAATGAGTCACTGTATCCAGGGGTCAGGGTGCATGAGGACACCCAGCGATAAGTCATTTGTCCCAGGTCACCATGGCCCATGGCCACTTCAAGGCAGAGCTTATAAATCTCTACAGTATGGGGTGCCCTTTAAGTCTGTTGCCTCCTAAGTGTTTACATCGTACCTGACTGGGCATAAGTCTTGGGGAGAAAGATTCAATCAAAGTTCCAAGTCTGATTCCATTCCAGCTAGAGAGGAGTGAGTGTCTGTCTCTCCTTTTCCCTGGGCCTGTCACAATCTCAACAAATAGGCTTTTAAATTAAGTAGTGATTTGGAATGTAAGTGAGTGCATTTAAGATGATAAGAGACAGAGAGATCCTAATGGCTGAAATATTTGTCATATCACAAGTAAACGGAGTGTTTCTGGGAGTCACTAATATAACTAATTTTTTCCAAATCCTTCTCTGCTCTGTGTGAGAAGATGAGGTCAGTGCAGGTTGAGCTGGCCCGGAGTGAGCAGCTGTCGGGGGACTGAAGAGAATACTGATGGATGGATGGCTGTTTTCCTTGGGAAACCAGAGCCCAGTTGTTCAAATTAAGCTATAGCTATCCAACAACCAGCTGCCGGCTGCTGCAAATGAAAAGGTGGGGAAACAAATGTGCAATCCATATCGCCTCCCCCAGGGTGGGTGGCAGAGATGTGCCAGTGGGCTTGGCCCCTGTGCTGGGGTGGGGGGTGTCTGAAGAAAAGATGGAAATAATTGACTGCAACTCCCTGTCCCTCCCTCCACCTACTCTTGAATCGCCTCTGCAGCAAACCTGAATCATGTCAGTAAAACCTCTTCTTGAGCATTCCTAGAGCTGGGAATCTCACAACCTCCAAAGCAGGCCATGAAAATAAAGCATTTTTAGTAGAACCCAGAGGCAACCTCTTTTGCAGCCATATCGGCATATTGGTTAGCTGTGAAGTGAATGGAAAGCTGTAAAAATATGAGGCTACTCTGCATCAAGTGTCCAAAATAGATAGCCCTACTCATTTGAGCTTTGTGCGTTGAGTATTTAGGCTCATTCTAATCTTGACTCCATCACCAACTGTGGTTCATATCTGTAGGTAGGAACAAACGACTCTCTCTATTTGTAAAAATGGGAAAGGTACTCTCCCCAGGCCTTCTACAATGCCAAGGCTGATGGAGAGGGAGACATAGTCATTGCACTTACACCTCATTTTAAGGCAGGGCCTCACATTTCAATTTTGACATGATCTCAAAAATAAATATGCATTTGGGGCTGGGGTCGTGGCTCAGTGGTAGAGCACTTGCCTAACATATGTGGGACACTGGGTTTAATCCTCAGGTCCACATATAAATAAATAAAATCCATTGACAACTAAAAAATTTTTTTAAAAAAAAATATGCATCCAGCCACAGAGAAGTACAAGATTTAGAGATGTCCATCATTCAATTTGAAATGTGTCATTTTTCAACCACACCTTCTGCAGTATATCCAAAAGGAAATTTTAAAATAAATATTTTCTGGGGAAAGTACACAGCACTGCATTTTTTTAAAGTGTGCACTCATTCCATGTAAGTTTTAAAATATAACATGATTTTTGTAATCTTGACTTGGCATTTCTTAATATCTTGAGAGACTAAAATAAAATGGTCCAGGAATCTAAAAGATTCTGCCCTGCCCACTTGTAAGGTTATTGTTGCAATCCAATAAGATTAAGGATGACTGGATGGGTGCAGTGACACACACCTGTGGTCCCATCTAGGAGGCTAAAGCAAGAGGATCACAAGTTAGAAGCCAGCCTGGGCAATTTAATAAGACCTTGTCTCAAAACAAAACAAAACAAAACAAGGGACTGGAAATATAACACAGTGGTAGAGGGCTTGCCTTAGCAGGATGAGGCACTAGGTTCAATCTCTAATAACAGGAGAGAAAAAAAAGAATGTAAAATTTGTTTGTTATAAAAATGGTTTTACATATTGTCATGGTTTATATATGGGATGTCCCCTCAAGGTTTCTGTTATGCAGGAATATTCAGAGCTGAAATGATTAGGTTATGAGAACTGTCCGTGCTTGTTTGGACGGACTGACTGGGTGGTAACTGTAGGCAGGTGGGGCATGGCTGGAGGAGGAGAGTCACTGGGGTTGTGCCCTGGAAGGGTTGTTCTGCCTGTGGCCTCTCTCTTTCTGCTTACTGTCTTGGCCATGAACTGGGCAGCTTTCTTTCCTCTGCTAGGCCCTTCTTTCATGATGTGCTGCTATTTCACTTTGGACCCAGACCAATGGAGTTAGTACTCTATAGATGGAGACCTTTGAAATAGTGAGCCCTAAATAGACTTTTCTTCCTCTGAGTTGTTTTTGTTGAGTATTTTGGTCACAGAAATGCAAAAGCTAACTAAAACATATACCATAGAGTAGTCAAACCCAGAGAAACTGAAAATAGAATGGTAATTGCCAGGGAATCGGGGAAGGAGAAATGGGAGTTGTTTAATGGGTACAGAGTTTCAGTTTTGCAAAAAATAGAAATATCTAGAGATGGGTTGCAAAAGGTCATGAATATGCTTAACATTACTGAAATATACACTTAAAATGATTAAAATGGTAAATTTTATTTTATGTGCATTTTGCCATGAGTAAAAATTTTTTAAATCTTTAAACAAGGCTTTGAAAGATGTTATATAAATATTAGTGTTGCTGCTAAATTAATACTACTCAATCTTTCTTTAAATATATATTGAATATCTGATGGGTGCAGTGGTACACACCTGTAATCCCAGCATTTTGGGAGGCTGAGACAGGAGAATCACGAGTTCAAAGCCAGCCTTAGCAACAGTGAGGGACTAAACAACTCAGTGAGACTCTGTCTCTAAATAAAACACAAAATAGGGGCTGGGGTTGTGGCTCAGTAGTAGAGTGCTTGCCTAGCATGTGTGAGGCACTGGGCTCAATTCTTAACACCACATATAAATAAATGAATAAAATAAAGATCCATCAACAACTAAAAAATATATATCAAAATTTTTTTTTAAAAACACAAAATAGGGGGGCTGGGATTGTGGCTCAGTGGTAAAGCATTTGCCTTTCATGCGTGAGGCACTAGGTTCGATCCTCAGCACCACATAAAAATAAATAAATAAAGATATTGTGTCCATCTACAACTTAAAAAAACCCACAAAATAGGGCTGGGGATGTGGCTCAGTGGTCGAATACACCTGAGTGTCTACTATGTGAGGTAGGTATCTACTAGATATTGAGATATTGAGTATCTACTATGTGACAGACACAGTACCCAAGAACTTAGGTGTTTAAAAATATAAAATAAATATAAAAAATATAACACAAAGCATAGCATTTCTTCAGGTAGGTAGCAGGAAATTCATAAAAATGAAATGGAAATTAGCATCCAAGTATCGGAAGGTTCACCAATATGGGAGGATGGTCCAGAATGGCTATCTGCCCTATCTTCAGCATAGTGGGAGAAAATTAGTATGGAAGTGTATTATTGTCCTAGACCCTAGTTAGGGCACTACAGCTAATTAAAAATATCATAGAGGAAATGGTTAAGAGTAGGAACACAGGAGACATGGGGGCAGGAAAGATGGTGGAATGAGATGGACATCAATGCCCTAGGTACATGTATGACCACACACATGGTGCGACTCTACATCGTGTACAACCAGATCAATGAAAGTTGTTCTCCAAAGCCAGGCGCGGTGGCTCAAGCCTGTAATCCCAGCACTTAGGGAGGCTGAGACAGGAGAATCGCGAGTTCAAAGCCAGCCTCAGCAATGGCGAGGTGCTAAGCAACTCAGTGAGACCCTGTCTCTACATAAAACACAAAATAGGGCTGGGAATGTGGCTCAGTGGTCGAGTGCCCTTGAGTTTAATCCCCAGTACCAAAAAAAAAAAGAAAGTTAGTTGTGCTCCATTTGTGTGCAGTGAATCAAAATGCATTATGCTCTCATGTATACCTAATTAGAATAAATAAGTTTTTTAAAAAAATAATTAATTAAAATTTTAAAAAAGAGTAGGAACACAAGCAAGGCTTTACGGTACACGCCTGTAATCCCAGCTACTTGGGAGGATGAGGCAAAAGAATTGCAAGTTTGAGGCCAACTTAGCAACTTAGTGAGACCTTGTCTCAAAATAAAATATAAAGGCTGAGACAGGAGAATCATGAGTTCAAAGCCAGCCTCAGCAACAGCAAGGCACTAAGCAACTCAGTGAGACCCTGTCTCTACATAAAACACAAAATAGGGCTGGGGATGTGGCTCAGTGGTCAAGGGCCCCTGAGTCCAATCTCCAGAACCAAAAACAAAACAAAACAAAACAAACAAACAAACAAACAAAATATATATATACACACACACACACACACACACACACACAGATATATATATATATAAAGACTGGGGATATAGCTTAGTGTAGAGTTCCCTGGGTTCTATCCCCAGTACTACACACACACACACACACACACACACACACACACACACACGCAAGGAGTAGTAACACAAACCAAAAATTGATCTGATCCTCTGCTCTCCAATTTACTATCTGTGTCACCTGTGTTAACCTCATGCATCTCAGTTTCCCATCAGGAAAAGGGGGTTACAGCAGTGCCCCTGAGAGTGTACTTATTAGGTTTCAATAAGCTCATATTTAGCCACCTTGTTTAGAGCAGTGTCTAGCATTTATTAAATGTTTTGTGTGAATGTTAAATTAAATACAATAACTTTTAAGAAGTCAGTTAATTTTCTGAGCTTCAGTAAAATAATGGGATACAATAAACAATGTCTAAGGATACTGTTGAGTCTACAAACTCAATGATTCCACACTTTTACAGACTAAGACTTTGTAACTTCTCAAGTCATGCATTGTTTTTAACCAGCCTAATTGGTTGCAGTAAGAGCTTTCTGATAGCAAGTATGTTAGGGTCCAGTTAAGAAATCAGAAAACACAATAGGGATTTCAGTGGAGGAGGGTGGGGGTTTCCTGGATAAATAGGTACTGGAGAAATTAAAAATCTAAAAGTAAACACTGAAGTTATACAGTGGTAGTAACTTCAGAAGCAGTCTCCACCTCTAAGGCTGGGACAGAAAGGGAGGAGGGGGTGTCTGTGCCTGGAGGCTTGGAGGAAAGGTCCCCTAAGACTGGACTCAGGCCCCTGGGGAGGAGGTACTGCTTGGTCATTGGTGGCACCTCAGGAGCTGGGATTCAGACCTCTAAGGAGGTGGTTTCATCCTATGCTGGCAATCTCTGAAGGGCATAACGATACCTTGCTCTAGGTGTGCCGGTGGAAAAGTTGGAGACTAGAACCAGTTGCAATCTCCAGGGTAGAGGGTCACTGCTGGTGATGTAATCAGTGACAGCAAACCAATAGCTGGAGTCCCTCATCCTTCTTCCTGCTTTCCAGTTACCCCTGATGACACTAACAGGGGAAACAAACAGATTCCAGTTGGCAAGGAGAAATGTGGTTTTCAGAGTCTCAGGCCAGCATCAAAAAACAGAGTATAGAAGAGGGGATTTTATTTTAGAGACTATAACTTAAGAACAGGCATCAGCCAGGTGGTGGCACAAGCCTGTAATCCCAGCAACTCAGGAGGCTGAGGCAGGAGGATTGCAAGTAAGAGGCCAACCGGAGCATCTTAGCAAGATCCTGTCTCAAAAGAAAAATATAAAGGGCCAGGGATGTGGCTCAGGGTAAAATGTCCATGGTTGTAGCTCCAGGACTGGAAATAAAGAAAAGTAGCATCATATCTCCTAAACTGCTTGCTATTACTTCTGTGGATGCTAGTTCTGACCACCAGAGTAACACGAAGTATATTCATGCTCTTCACCTGCTCAAAAATAGCTGTCTCAGCCTCATGCTCTCCTTTTTTCAGCCTAAAACAACTTTCTATTGATTTCTCCACTGTGGACTCCAAAGGCGAAGGAGTCATACGTGACTCATTTTTGTGCCCCTCTGGAGCCAGCATAATACCATGATGCTTTGTGTAATACCAGGTGCTTTCTCAGCATTGATTGAAATGGTCCGAATGCTCTAAGTGTTAGAGAAGTAGTCTTTGTATTGAACACAAACCAGCCTTTCCTCTAAGCCAGTGAGTGGCCTCTCCAACTCAGCTCTATGAACCTGGGCAAAACAAAACAGTTCACCCACTCCAAGCCTCAGTTTCTCTGGAATGATAACAACTCAGGCATCTCCACAATGAGAACTCCCAATCTCATACTCAAAGGATGTAAAGGGGCTTGGTGGTTTGGTGTGACAGTGTTATTTTTTATTTCATTATTATTATTATTTATAATAAATGCCTGACATATGCAGCTTAGAGAGAGCAAAGGTTTATTTGGGCTTGACTTTTGGAGATTTCCATTCACTATTGGTTGACCATGTTGCTTTTGGGTATGTGGTGAGGAAGCACATCATGGCAGTAGCACATAGCAAAACTATTCGCCTCATGGCCAGATCTTCAAAGAGAGAAAGGAAATAATAGCATCCCACCATTCCCTTTGAGGGAATACTCCCAATGACTAGAATATGTCTCACTCGGCCTCACCTCTTAAATACCCACGCATCCCAATAGTACTGAGCTGAGGACTAAGAGTTTAACACATGGTTCTTTGGGAGACATCTCAGATCCAAATAATGGCAGATAATTTATGTACCCTCTCCCCCTTTTTCTCACTTTGCTTCTGCTCTTTCCTCCTGGGATCTCTCATCAGTGTTCTGGAGGGTTAGCCAGTAGAGATGCTTTGTAATGGGGATTGGGGAGGATTTCTAGAAGTGGGCAAACACTGACAAGTTACAGGGATAGAGTCTTGCCTGGTTTTCTTTATAATAGAGTCAGAATAGCATGGAGTTTCACTAAATAGGCTCTGGACTCAGACTGCTATGCTGAAATTCCTGCCATTCACTTCCTATGTGACCTTGGACAAGTAACTTGGGCTTCACTATGTTCCACTGAAAATTAGTCAATAATGGCACTAAATTCAGATGCTTGTTACTCTCCATGGCAAATTACAAATTCTCAAGACCTATTAGCTATTTCTGAGCTCTATGTGCTTGATACTACACTGTCACTTACCACACCATAACTTAAACCTTTACACTGCTTGTGAGCTGGATACAACCTCTCCTCTCTTTATAGGTGAAGAAACTGAAAATCATATGGTCACAAAAAGGAGCAGAGCCAGGTTTTTCAAATCTCGGGCTAACTCCAGTATTGGGATTCAGGATTGGTACTGTCCTCCAGAGGACACTTAGGAAATTTGTGGGAACACTGGATTGTTGCCATGATTGGAGGACACTCTTGACCTTTTGTGGTAAGAGGGGAGAGGGATATTTAACATGCTGCAGTTCAAACTCAGGCCTGCACATACTGAGTGACTTCTGAATGTATTCCAGACATCTGTGAGGTGAAAAAGCTAGTTACATCTTATAGCACTTCTCAGTACTCCTATTTCAATGGTTTCCTTTAAATAATGAGCTGCCAGTATTATTTGTCCTCTTTCTTTCTCTTTGTCTCTTCTGTTGGCAGTTTTGTCTTGGATGGTCTCCATGCTTAACAAATTTACTCAATTTGAGCATTATACCAAATCCAAATCTGTTAAAGGGCATCTCTGAAAAACCCAAAGGTCACAACATACTTAATGGTGACATTTATTAAATAATTTCCTACTAAGATAGACAACAAAGCAAGGATGATTCTCACCAGTGTATCCACCACTGTACTAGTGCTCTTTACCAAAGCAATAAGGAAAGAAAAAGAAATAAAGAGTATAAAGAAGTAAAAAATGGGATAGGAAGAAATAAACCATCTTGATTCACAAATGACATAACAGCTTATAAAAAGAATCTTAAGGAGCTCCACAAAACAACTATTGAGATTAATAAGTGAATTTAGCAAGACCATACAATGCATAGTCAATGTAGAAATTTGATTATATTCCAACAAAGAGTAAATAACTAGAAAATGAAACTCAAAAACAATTCCATTTACAATAGCAATTGAAATCAATGTAATTAGCAACAAATTTAAGAAAAGATATGCAAGATTTTCTCATTTGAAACTAAAAATTGACAGAAATTAAATAAGATCTAAATATCAGAAACATTTGCCATATTCATGGATTGGGACTCAATAGTGTTAAGATGTCAGTTTTACTCAATTTGACCTTAGAGTCATTAAAATCCCAATTATAAGTCAAAAAGACTTTTCTTTCTTTAGAAATTGAGTTAACCTTTTCTTTTTCTTTCTACCAAGGATTGGTCCCTTTTTATTTACTGAACTACATCCTCAGCCTTTTTTTATTTTGAGACAGCATCTCGCTAAGTTGTTGAGGTTGGCCTCAAATTTACAATCCTCCTGCTTCAATCTTCCAAGTTGTAAGGATTACAGGCATCAGTCACCATGCCCAGCAAGTTGATTTTTTGTGTGTGTGTGCCAGGGATTGAACTCAGGGGCACTTAACCACTGAGCCACATCACCGGTCCTTTTTATTTTTTATTTTGAGACAGGCTCTCACTAAGTTGCTTAGAGCCTTTGCTAAGTTGCTGTGGCTGGCTTTGAACTTGAACTCCTCCTGCCTCTGCCTCCCTAACTGCTGGGATTATACCACTACACCTGGCTTCAACTTTTAAAATGTATGTAGAAGAGCAAGGGCTAGGATTGTGGCTCAGTTGTAGAGCACTTGCCTAGCACATGTGAGGCACTGGGTTTGATCCTCGGCACTGCATAAAAATAGAGAAAGTAAAGGTATTATGTCCATCTACAACAAAAAAAATTTTTTTAAAAAAGATGGAAAACTGTCAAAACAATCATGAAAAAGCACCAAGTTAAGGGGCTTATACTACCTGACTTTAAGACTTACTATAAAACTTACTAATTAATACTTATAAAGTGACTCATCAAATTTTTTTTACCAAATCTAACAGTTCCAATTATCTATCACTGTATAACAAACTATTCTAAAACAGTGGCCTAAAGCCAATATATGTAGCTATATTTTGCTCCTGAGACTGGGAGTTAACTGGCCCAGCTGAGAAGCTGATGGAAATGCTACTTGTGACTCCTCTTGAGCTTGTCTAAGGTTTCTGATGAGACTAACTAGCAATGAGAGGTGAGTGAGAAGACAAGAAAGCTGGGTGGGGGGAGGAATTTTTCCATCTTATGAGTCAACATGTGCCTGTTCTCCTTCACTTGGTCCTTTGAAACATGCTGTTCCCACTGACTGGTATGCCCTTCCTCTTTCCTCGGGCTTTCTCCTATATGTTCTTCAGGATTGGCTTAGGCATTAGCTTCTTTAGGAAACCCTTCTTTGTCCCAAGCCTGGCTGGGTCAAGGGCCCTTTCTGTGGGTGTCATAGCTCTCTGTGCTGTACCTTTTCTCAGTGCTCCTTTGCTATCCATCCACTTGTTCATCCCTTTCTCCTTTCCCGGAGTTTAAGTTGCTTGAAGGCAAAAGGCAGCTTTTTGTACTCCGTTGTGACTGTAGCACCCTAGTAAGTGATGAATGACTAAGTAAGGGGGTGGAGAGGGTGAAATATTCCTGAGTAATGACAGACAGAACTCAAATCCGCCACAAAGCAGCTACAAGATGTCCCACTTTGTCCTAAGGTCTCCTGCATCACCTCCCTGCACAGCCTACTAGAGCTGGGCAAAGCCGGTGTGACAGAGTGATTAGCTAGTCCCCGAGTGTGAATAGCCAACGCTGCAATCTGCTCTGCTGTGGCCTCCTCTCTAGTCTCCCCAAATCAGTCAACTCCTCTTCCCAGTTCCTCTCTGGGAGTAGATCGACCTGCTTCCTACTAAAACCTCAGACGCGATAATAGGAGGGAAAAAAAATAAAGGTCGAGAGTAGGACAATTGGTGGCAACGAGATGAACACAGATTAACGATGTGGACCTCGTCCTGGCCTCCCCAGCCTGGGCTGGGGAAGGTTCATGGTTGATACCCATTAAAGGACTTAATGAAATAATTATAATTCACACCCCCCAGAGCATCAAAGAATCAATACTGGGGAACTTGGAGCCACTCTGGGTGTAGCATCCCACTGGCTCCACAGTTCAGCACTGCAGGCAGAGCTGGTGGAGGCAAATGCAGTTGACACGGAAGTTGCATTAAAAGAGGGCAATAATAGATTAAAAGCTGCTGGGGTCCTGGCGACTGGATGTCAATATCCTTTATTCCCTACCTCGCCCCAATTTTGCCACCTCCATGCACTATTAGCCCAAATCGATGGGCTGTCAATTGACATCACCAGCTACAGCATTAATGCGAGCTCACAAAGGAAGCCCAGCCCTGTATTATCACTTCTCTCACTTCCAAATTACCACATAATGCAGGCCGCAGGCAGCTTGTGACATGTTAACACTATATACGATTTGTTGGGATTGAACTAAACATTTCATGGCTAAAGATTTCATCAGAGACTTGATGACAGAAATAAACTGCTATCCATAGGGAAATCACTGGAAATAATAGAATAAGGCATTGTTTGGGAATCTAGAGGGACAATGGAGGGATGATGATAGATGGAAAGAAGTGAGACCTACAGCTGGTGGCCTGCTGTGGGAGCAGCTTCAGGGAAAGACTGCAATTAAAAGGCCTTTTTGTTGGTCCCACAAAAGAACAGGTATTCAGATTTTGTCTACAAGTTGAATTGTGCTATCTCCCCACCATTAAAAAAAAAAAAAAGTTGAAGTCCTTAACTCAGGACCTCAGAATGTGACCTTTATTTGGAAGTAGGGTCTTCACAAAGGTAATCAAGTTACGTAGAGGTCATCGGGGTAAGCCTTTAATCCAATATGATTGGTGCACTTTGAAACAGACATGCAAAGAGAAGCCTTGTGAACACACATGGGGAGAAGATTGCCAGTCATATAATTGGAGTGAGGCGAGAAGGACCTGAGGCTACAAGAGACCAGGAATCAGAGGACAGTTCAGTTCCTCCTCTAATACCTTAAGAAAGCATGGTCCTGTCCACACCTTAATTTCAGACTTCCATCTTCCAGAACTGCAAGATAATAAATTTCTGTTGTTTTAAGATATATGGGTTTTGCTTGTTACAGCACCTTTAGGGAACATTATTATTTAGAGCCAGGCACTGTGGTACCTCCTCTAATTTGTTATTGGGAGGCTGGAACAGGATCTCAAGTTTGAGGTCAACCTAGGAGCTATTTAATAAAAAAATAAAAGGACGGGCATGTAGCTCAGTGGTAAAGTGCCCCTGTGTTTAATCCCCAATTAAACTGCCCCACTCCCCAATTTTTTTGTTACTAATAGTAATGGCCCCATTTATTGAGTATGTCTGAGTCAGGCAAAGTGAAATGCTCCACACACTCTGGCTCATCTCATCCTCACAACAAACCAATAGTTGAGCATTTTAACCTCCATTTCGCAGGCAAAGATACTGAACTTCAAAAATAATGATTTGCTTAAGGTCACACACCCTGTAAGTGGCAAGCAGGTCTGTCTAGACAGACATATGGGAAATACTATATCTTTAATCTTTTTTTTTTTTGGTACCGGGGATTGAACTCAGGGGCACTTGACCACTGAGCCATGTCCCCAGCCCTATTTTGTGTTTTATGTAGAGACAGGGTCTCACTGAGTTGCTTAGCAGTTCGCCATTGCTGAGGCTGGCTTTGAACTTGTGATTCTCCTGTCTCAGCCTCCCAAAGTGCAGGGATTACAGGCAGCCACCAACGCGCCCGGCTATATCTTTAATCTTGAATTGTGCTATCTGGGTTTTTTCCAAGTGGTTACTTACTTGTAACCTACTTTTTCAGTCCCCACTGATTTTTTCAACCCTTGGGTGGGAAATCTATATCCACCATGGTTTGAGATTTCAATGTCTAAATAGGAGATTAAAAAACAAGAGCATAGCCACTTCAGTTCCTCAGAAGGCAGGAATCTTGTCTTAAATTTCTATTATTTCTCATCCATCTTTCCAATTACATTTAACAGATCTCTCTACCCCATCTCCCCAAGCCCTTGGGTGGGGTGGAGCCAGCTCTGCAGCCAATTGCCCATTAACTGATTAGTAAGTTCTCTTACTTCCATACCATTGTCATTAGAAGGAATACATTTAAGAATTTTTTTAAAAATATCACTTTTATCTTATTTACTTTTTATGTGGTGCTGATTGAACCCAGTGCCTCACACGTGCAAGCTAAGTGTTCTACCACTGAGCCACAACCCCAGCCCAAAAAGAATACACTTTTGATCCTCGTGACTACATGAGTGATCTTTTTTTAAATATTTTTTAGTTGTTGATGGATTTTTTTATTTTATTCATTTATTATTTATATGTGGTGCTGAGACTCGAACCCAGTGCCTCACGCATGCTAGGCAAGCGCTCTACCACTGAGCTACAGCCCCAGCCCCTACATGAGTGATCTTTGAAAATACATCTGTCAGTCACCGTAATTCCATTTATATGAAATGTCCAGAATGGACAGATTTTTCAAGAAGGTAGATTAATGATTGTCTAAGGTTGGTGGTCGGTAGTTTAGGGAGAAATGCAAATAGCTATGGGGTTTTGGTGTGACGGAGTTGTTCCAACTTGACTGCTGCACAATTCAGTTCTGTGAACAAACTAAAAATTTACAAGTAAGGTGCATGTTAATTGTATCTCAAAGCTGTTGTATGCATTTCCTAAAAAGTAGTATGAGACATGGAAATTCAGGAGATAAGAGAAGCAACAGTGGGATCAGGAAAAGCCAGAGCCTCTTCCCACAGAACTATGCCCAACAATGCTTCAAAGGTCTGTATTCCATAACCTCCATTCTCACTGCCAAGTACCCAAAAAAATCTGATATATTGTACCTCACTGCCAGTTGGGAATTCTTTGCCTGTAACATGAATGTGGGTATTCAGCTGACTTCATTATTTGTTGTGCTCTTGGTTAGAAAATTTTGTCAAATAGCAGCCTGTAATAAGGTTGCAACCATCAGGTACCCTGGTGGTTTTTATAATCAGCTACTGCCACCTAGTGGACA
>PVHX01025082.1:0-22976 GCA_004024805.1 Geosciurus inauris | reverse complement strand
TTCACAAAGGAGAAGAATGCTTTAAAAATCGCTGCTGATGAGGGTGCCATTATAGATTGTAGTCCAAGGTATTTCTGGAATGTGGAGCTGTCAGGGTAGAAATATCCAGTTATAGCCATTTGTCTTTGATCCTCAAACACTTCCTGTTTCATTTATGTAACTTGCTTCTCATCTCAATGATGGAGGTTGTGGGGTGAGTCATAACACAGTCTGAAAGTCCTTGTGCACGGGAGACAACTTCTGGCTGAAAGTGTCAAGTGTCCATTCTCGTGCTGGAGCGTGGAGACTGTCGTTCATCTACAGACAATGGCCTCTTACCAGAGAATCTCAAGGACAATTTTAGAAAATGCCTCAATCAGTTCCATTTCAAAGCCCTACCTCAGAGGACACTTCCTTAGAGTTCTTGATGGTTCCATGAACAGTAGACATAATGGGCAGAGGGGCGTGGGGGACGGCTCCCCTGGCTTCAAGTTGCCTGCTGAGTTTCTTAGCTTAAGTCACAGTGACAAGCTCATCAGGCAGTTCCATGGTGACTTCTAATCCAATCATTCAGCTGCATTTCAGCCACCAAGCAACCTCTGGCTGCCACAGAAGCAGATGAAGGTGGTTCATTTGCAGGTGTTAGAAAGTCCCCTAGACTTCCCGCCCTTGGACTCCCGGTTTTCTTAATCAAGTTAAACCCCACGATCCTTCTCTCTCACTCGCTTTTCATTTCCTCATCTTTTTATCTCCTCTCTTCAAAAGCTTATTTCTGGTGTTTCCTGTGAACCTGACCTGAGGTGACGGGGTCATTAACAACTCTTAGATTCTCTGAACTAGATGATAGTGTCACCAAAGCCGTGAGGGGAAGGGGTCAGCTGCTCCACCCAGCCTTGCCCCAGGACTAATGACCAAAGAACTCTCAGACCAGGTGCCACCCTACATATCCACATTTATTAAACAATTGTGTGTTAGCATTCAGGTCCCAAACCAGTTCACACAGCATGTTCCATGAGTGTGAAGTCTGAACTCCTGTCCTCCAGCATTCCCTGACACACCCGTCCCCCAGGTAAAACTAACATCAGGGTGTTATAATTAGGATCCTAAATGTCTCCAAAGGCCTACCTGTTGCAAACTTGGCCCCCAGCGGTGGTGCTACTGGTAGGGACCTTTAGGCGTTGGGGCCTAAAGGGAGGAAGTTAGGTCACTGGAAATGGCCCTTGAAGGAGAGATCTGGACGCCATCCCCTCCTCTCCTGTCCTCTTTGCTTCTGGCCGCCAGGAGGTGAACAGCCCTCCTCCGCCATGTACTTCGCCAGTGATGCTCTGCCTCACCACAGACCCAAAAGCAACAGGGCCAGCCACGTGGCCTGAAACCTCCCAAACTGTGAACCAAAATAAATCTTTCCTCCTTATAAGTTGTTTGTCTTGGTATTTTGTTATAGTGATGGACAGCTGACTAACAAGGGCAGATGGTCCAAGAGGTCAACATGAGGCAACCAGAATCTAGGTTCTGTTAGATGCTGGACCATTTAGAGATCCTGCCGAGGACTAAGCTTAGTCATCCCCTTTCTCTCCAGTCGCTCCCCTGTGATTTTAAGAAACACTTTCTGAGTGTTCACTATGAGCCAGACATAGTGCCAAGTGCCTCCTGTCCATTACTGTACGCAGGCCCCATGATAATCATACCACATGGCGTGAGAACAGTTATGATCCCTGTCCCACACCTAAGGATCAGGAGTGCAGGGAGGGGACTTGCTAACCTTAACAGATATTAAAGGATGCATAGCAAAAGGAATTCACAGTTAGGTCTGGGCGATGTGAAAGCTTTGAACACTTAACCATGTAATGTGATTCACCATGATACTAGTGACCCCGGTGAGACAAACTAAAAGAGAAACAAAAATAGCCCTTTGATTTGCCACCTCACTTCCCTTCAAAGCAAAGCTCCCCTAAGCAAGATTGGGAGTTGCTCTTTCCTCTCTTCTCCACCCATCTCGCCCCAGTCTACTGCAGTGAGGCCCTGTTCACCACGTGACAGGGTGTTCGCCACACTTCAGCAGGCGTGTGGCTGGCTCATGGCAGTCCTTGGCACTGTGGTCCCATGCCTCCCTGAAACTTCTCACTAGCCAGCCGCTGGTTTGGCTCCACTTCTTGGGGCGCCCCTCCCCCAGGCCTCTCTTCCTTGTGCATCCTGTAAACATCCTCCAGGAACGCTGTCACCCTGCTCCACAAGACCTTGGAGCTGTGCTAATGTCGTTGGCTTATCCTGCTGGCAAAAGGCAAAAGCAGGTCTCATGCTTTCTTCGCGGGCCTTTGTCTCACTGTTGTATTGCAAACATTCAGTCAGAGGAGTTGGTGCCTCCACCAACTGACCTGAACCTGGAAGACTCTTTAGGGTTAGTTAATTAGCATGAGGAACGACAGGGCAGCCTTTGGTGGGCGGAATCGCAGGGGTCAAAGCAGGACACATCGTGATTAAGTTATGATCAGGAAACCTCTGGAAATCTAGTGTGGCCACAGGACTTGCCTGCCCTGTCGTAAGGATGCTGTCGCCCAAGGCATTCGTGTGATGGGGTGGATGTACGTCCCTGAGATGAAGGGACACTTTTTCTGAAATTCCAACCACTTACTGATCAACATGTGCATGTGTCAGCATTTGGGGTGGGACTCACTCGCATTAGAACAGCCATGGGAGAGCAGCATTGCAGGGCGAGCTCAGAGAGTGCCCCTTCCCCACACTAAGAGTGACCTCCAGGTTCAGCAAAAGAACTGGACAGCCAGCAAATTATCAAATCAGCTTTGGGTTCACAACATGCCCTTTGGAAAAGATAGAACCTGAGGCAGTAAAAATATCCAGCTAGTGACTATTTTTATTTTTTACAATAAGTATTTTATCTCAGAATCATTTTAATTTATGGAAAAGTTGCAAAGATAGTACAGAGTCCCCTACCCTTTATCCAGCTTCTCTGAATACATCTTTACATCTTACATAATCCTGGTACAAATGGCAAGACTAAGAAACTAAGGCTGATCCATTCCCTTTAACTGATCTAAAGACTTTTCTCAGATTTCACTACTTCTCAGATTTTCTCAGATTTCACTGAAGCTCTCTTCTGTTTCAGAATCCAATTCAGGAGACCACAGTGCATTTAGTCTTTGTGTCTCAGAAGTCTCCTCTGACTTAGGACAGCGACAGTTTCCTAACCTTGACTATTTTTTTCTTTTTTTGTACTAGGGATTGAACCCAGGTACATTTGACCACTGAGCCACATCCCCAGCCCTTTTTTTTATTTTTTATTTTGAGACAGGGTCTTACTAGGTTGCTTACAGGCATGCTAAATTTCTAAGATGGCTTTGAACCTGTGATCCTCCTGCCTCAGCCTCCTAAGCCCGATTATAGGGTACGCCACCATGCCGGCCTAACCTTGACTTCTTGAAGACCACTTGGCAGGTATTTGTGGAATGTCCCTCCCTCTGGGTTTGTCGAGTGTTTTCTCAGGAGAAGACTGTGGTTATGAGTTTGGGAGGAGATGCCTGCCGAGGTGACCCGTCCCTCTACTTGCATCACATAGGGCTGTACCACATTGGTGGGCCTCGTCACTGCTGATGTCAACCTTGACCCCTTGGGTAAGACGGTGCTTAACTGATTCTCCAAGACAACATTACCTTTTTTGCTTTCCACATTCTGCAAGCAAGTCACAATTCCATCCCCCATCCCCCTCCAACACACGCGCGTGCACACACACACACACATACACACACACGGAATTAAGCTCTGCCTCCTGGAGGGAACATAATCACATATATAATGTGGAATTATCTGAAAGGAAGAGGTGTCAGTGGACATAGCAAGGCTTAAAATGTTCCGCAAATTGGAGGGTGACTTTCAACGGCACAGCCAAAGTCTACCCTGACTTATTTGATTTATCTTCCTCCCTGCTCTCTCCAGCGAGCGAGAACTAAACTCCATACCACTGTTTTGGTCTTGGGAGGAAACTAAGCCCATTAGAGAGAATCACTCACATTTCTGATGTCACCACCTTGGGAGCAAGGAACCCGTGAGAGGCTAAGCTTGCCCTGAGAAAGGGATCTGGGCATCTCTGGAGTGCTAAGCCATCCTGAGGGAAGACCTGGGTGGAGTTTCCCTTTCCCTGTCAGGTTGAAGCTGTGACCCTTAGTCTTACCCTCTCAGCTGTCTTTGGAGCATGAAGGACAGGGGCTCGAACAGAGAAGCTCAGATCCTGGAATAAATAGCCATTGACTCGGGGTCCATTCCATAAGCCCAATGTCCCTGGAGCCAAAGGTAAGAGGACGAGATTGGGAAGTTGGTGTTCACGTTTTTCTCTTGGCTGTCATTTGTGTTTTTCGAAATGCTGAATTCATGAGTGCATGTCTGTGATCTAGGAGGAACTAAAATAGGCCATCTGTCAGTTATCACACAAGCCGGGCGTCCACTCGGCAGCGCCATCTCAATCCACCAGAAACCTGAAGATCATTCTGGTACCTCCCTCCTCCTCCTGCTCCACACCCAATCCGACACCACGCCTGCTGTTTCTGTTTCTTACACACATCGTGTGCGATCGATCACAAGGGCTGCCGCAGTAGTTCTGGAGTGTTCCAGCCCTGTGCATTCCACAGAAAGGTATAGCACAATCCAGCTCCCGGGAACTGGGAACACCCTGCCTTGGAAGAGGGTCTGTGCTTACCTGGAGCCTCGGGCCATGCCACATGTTTTATCCTGCCAGTGTGATTGATGGCAGAGGCCTCGGGCCGTGCAGCATCAGCTAGACTCCTGGAGGGGCTGGAGATGGAATAACCAGTGACGAGCCACGTGGGTGCTCCATGTCTAAGTGACCAGGGTGCAATAAACTCTGAACACCATGGCTCAGATGAGCACCCTAGCCGGCCACACTGCGTGTTGCCACATCTCACAGAATGCAGCGTGTCTGTCTGACTCCACAGGGCGCCGGAAGCTCTCCTGTGGTCTTGCCTGGGCTCTGCTGTTTGTGCCTTTGCTGATTTTAATAAGTATCTTTTCACTATGAAACGGTCATCGCCAGTATGCCAGCCTTCCCAAGATCTGTGAGCCTGAGCAAAGCACTAGCCTGAGTGCAGTCATGGGGGACCTGGCATTGTTGCAAATCACCCCCTCTTCTCTACCCTTGGCGATGCCCTAGCTCCACTCTCCTTGTCCCTCCTGATGGCTGCCCCTCCTCCAGTCCTGCTCCTCGGTCTTCACCCCTCCACTGCTGGGCCAATCACTGCCTAATGCCTGCAGTGGATTTTCTTTGCCTCCAGAATTGAAAGCCCTCTTGGCATAACATCGAAGCCTTTGCTAAATAGGGACTGGGCTGCGGGCCCAGCCACCCTTGCTCTGCGAACCTTCCATCTCATCACATTGTACATTTCTTGGGCTCAGCACACTGGGCTTCCTGCCTTCATTCCCTGGCTCAGGCCGCTCCCCTTCCTACAGTCTCTTCCTGCTCTTGGCCCTTGTCTAATCCTACTGTCTCTGCAAACCCAGCTCAGGTTCCAGCGGCTCCCAGCACTGCTCCCTGATCATGCCAACACAGAGGCTCAGACCTTCTTCGAAGTTCAGAAGACAGCTAACGCCATGCAGCCTGGCTTTTCCATTATGTCTGGGTCTTGTCTTCCCACGGAGAAGGTACAACCCCACAGGCTGAGACAGTATCTGGTGTGTGGTCAGCATGAACCAATGTTCGTTGCTTAGCATCCCAAGGCCCTGCAGAACCCAGCAGTCCCCTGGTCATGTGCACATGTCTTAGCATTAACCCAGGGCCTTCCAAGGACCTCTTCCCCAGACTTCCATACCCTGGAGTTAATATCGCCTTCTTCTAGCTGCTGGAACAAGTTGTTTCCTTTGGTGTTCATTTCCTAGGTCTGCTATAACAAAACACCAGAAACCAGGTGGCTTGAAACTCCAGAAATGTATTGTCTCACAGTTCTGGAGGTAGGAAGTCTGCAAAGCTATCCACAGGGCCGTGCTCCGTCCCAAGGCTCTGGTAAGAATTCTCCTCACCTCTTCCAAATTCCTAGTGCCTAGCCCGCAGTCAGCAGAGCTCTGTGGCTTGCAGCTGCAACACTGCACTCAGCTTGTGTTGTTCTGGAATGTTCTCCCTGTGTGTCTCGGTCCTCACATGGTCACCTTCTTATAAGGGCACCAGTCATAGTGTATCAGGTCCCACCCTACTCCAGCATGACCCCATCTTAACTACAGTCATGAATCGCCTCATGACATTCTCATCAGCGATGGAATACATATGTAACGGAGGTCTCATGAGATTATAATGGGGCTGGACATTCCCATTGCCTCATAATTTTCTGCACTTACCAGGTTTAGATGTTTAGATGCACAGACACTGACCACTGTACCACAGTTGCTTGCGGCATTCAGTCTAGATCTGTGTGATCTGTCACCTGGATGCCACAGGCCACACAGCACAGCCTCCGTGTGTGGTAGATGCTGCCATCTGGGTGTGTAAGGACACTCCATCCTGTTCACACAGTGACAAAACTGCCTAAACATGCACTCCCCATGGTTAAATACTGCACTACTGTAACGATGTCTCCAATAACCCTATTTCCAAATGATGTCACCTTCTGAGACACTGGGGGTTAGGGCTTCAATGTACCTTTTTTGAGGGGGACAATCCAACGCACGACACTGTTGCATGGTAGCACTTTCCACACGCTCACACTCCATCAGCACTCCCTCCTCCCCTAGATCCTGGGCTCTCTGAAGTCAAGGCAGGTCCTCTCCATGTGCGACTCCTCCACAGCATGTCGATGGAGCAGGGGGGCGGTGGGTGTTCCTGGAAGGTGTGCAGGGTTGACTTATGCTGATGGGACATCACACCCGACCGCCCGTGGACTCCAGACCCCACTCACGTAAGACAGCAGAGGAAGGGGCCTTGACTGGGCCGGGCCATTTGTGCCCTGCAATAGACAGCTCAGGTTGGTGTCCACAGCGTCCTTCAGCTCCTGACCTGGCCAGCTGGTCCCTGGCACTGCTGGCTTCTCTGTTGCAGCTTTCCTATCACCCCATCAACCCTCTCCTTCCAGAAGCCTCATTCTTGTGGAGGGAAAGAAATGGGCAGCTGGTGAAATGGAGACAGCAGTGCCGCTCACCCTCCTCCAGGGCGGGACGCAGCGTTGGTACCCTTGTCTGGATACCTGAGGCTCGGGGCACCCCATCACCTTGATCATCTGGATATTTTGTCAGCATATTTTTTTCTAAATGGAAATCAAAAGCTCATTGCCTGCTTCCCTTTGCCTAGCGCCTATGCACAGTCCCCAATATCATACAATATAGACAAGTGTGGAAATAGCATAGGCTCCTCATTAATAAGTATAATTTTTTATATTTTATGTATCAAATAAAAATAAATTTAACTTAAATTTGAAAAAAAGAAAGAAAGAAAATCCATTTGATGACGATCATAATCCAAACTTCTGATTCATCTTTTTGACCAAATTAAAATATACTCTTTGCCACTAACCAAGCCTGATTCCACCTCTGCTACAAGGAGCCGAGTCCAGAGGGGAAACCAAGCTGGACTTTGGGGGAAGACCGGGGCCTCTTTCCACAATTCTGATGTGTTTTCCACTAAACCCTCTTCTTCATCCTAGGCCATTCCTGTGCCAGGACTATGATCCTGACCCAAGAGAGGCAAGCCCATCTGAGCCCATCTGAGCTACCTGCTGTCCATAGACACTTCTTGAAGGATCCCAGCCACAGTTCCTTAGCTGCCACCACAGGAGTTTGGGGATACTGGGGACATCTGCTATCTGGAGAGGGTAAGGAAGCATAAATCTTATTTGAGTGGCCACATCTCAGGTTTAAGTGCTACTCAAAGGATGTGTGGCCCTGCACGAGAATCTTTTAGGACCCCGGAAACAGAATGTGTTACTACTAGCTCCCCTTTTCCGTGGAGAGTCTTTATGAGACAGAAACCTCGGATTGAAATGGCAGTGATTAGGGGCTCAGCCTTCCTGAATGTGCTCCATCTGGGACCCAGACTGGACAGTTATGGGTCCCACAGATAGATATCATCAAATGCTCCCCCAGATATGTACCCATCACCCAACGATTAGTGATGGGACACGAGAAGGGGCCCTTGTTTACAGTTTGCTGATGCTCAGACATACCGTGGGCATCAGGTTGGTGGGAAGGTGGCTAGTATTGCTTTAACACCTCCCTTTCCTTGTTGGGAAAGAAAATGAATCATTTTTCAAATCATGTGCCTGGTGAAAAGTAACATCTGTCTCCAAGTTGAAGTTAAAGGTCACAGAACACCCAAGTCATTTCCTCTCATTCTCCTTTCCCATCTCTACCATGAAGACCTTCTAGAAGGTTCTCCTCTCTTCTGGGGTCATTCAACAATCCTTTCCTCAAAACCCCTCCAGCTCCAGGGGCATCTTATCCTTTGCACTCAAGCTTACCTCTAGAAAGAGGAGAGGATGCGGGGGCTGAGGGCTATGATCAGCATGGAGGCTTCAAGGAGGAGAAGGAAGGGGCAGTTTGAGGCTGGACACCCACAGCCAAGTCTTCCAGGGCTGGTCCAAGGTGGGCAGCCCTGGCATGCAGGGCCAGGTCACCTGCTAGGACCAGCAGAACCTCCTGCAGGAGCCACATTAGGCAGGACGATGCTGACCACCAGTGTCGCTGGGCATGTCCTGCTTCTGGACTGTCCATTTGAAAGAACTTGTGTGGCCGCTCTCTGAAGCCCCTGCTCCTGGACCATCCCCGCGCCTGTCCCACACTCCCTGCATGCAACTCTGCTGCCCTCACAGCATCAGAGGTCCTGTGGCTGCCCTGAGAACATGTCCTGCCTCTAAGGGATCCTGTTGCTCCCCATTGGCGTCCAACCACACTGCTCGACAAATTCCAACACCCTCAGCCTGGCTCTCCCTCCACTGCCAGCACGAGAGGGACCAGCGGCCAGCACATGACTTCGGTCTTCTTTACTCCTACTCTCTGCCAGGCACTGGGATATAGTGTCAAAATTCATGAGTCCTTGTCATCAGGGGACCTAGTGCCATGACCAGATGATAACATGAACATGGAACTTCAAACCCTACCCAGTGCTGGGAAAGAAAAAGACACAGTCCAGCACTTAGGGAGGCTGAGACAGGAGAATCGTGAGTTCAAAGCCAGCCTCTGCAATGGTGAGGCGCTAAGCAACTCAGTGAGACCCTGTCTCTACATAAAACACAAAATAGGGCTGGGGATGTGGCTCAGTGATTGAGTGCCCCTGAGTTCAATCTCCAGTACCAAAAAAAAAAAAAAAGACACAGAAGCAGGTGGAAGCTGCCAGTGTCGGGGGCAAGGCCGGTTCCTACTGAGCTGGGCAGTGGCCCGAGGGCCTGCTTGGTCCCTGGAACAGCCCATTACTAGATTAAGGGAGCGCAGACCAGAGCACCTCTGCTCTTCCCCAGCGTCCTGAATGCTGGGGGTTGCCCCATGGGGAGGGCAGGGAAAGGGGTTCCATCCACCTGCAGCAGTGCCCGCAGATCTTCCCTAGGGGTTGAGGAGTGTTCCTGACCCCTCACCAAGGACACTCCCTATGTGCACCCTTCCAACTTCAGTATGAAAGCATGTCGCCTCTTAAACAGAACTCACCCCAAAGACTCATCCCAGGGAAGCCTGATGGGAAACCCTCGACCATGGGTTCACTCTACTCCCAGCACCCAGATAGCCGCAAATTGTGACATGTGACTCTTCACTTCAGGGTGACTTGTCCATCGGCATAGCAGGTCGAGTGCCTCAGGCCCATGATACCAGTAGGGACCCTCGAAAATGACTTAATCATTTCTTTTGGGGGTGTGTGGCTACTAGGGGTTTGACCCAGGGGTGTTTAAACACTAAGCCACATCCAGCTCTTTTTGTTTTTTTATTTTGAGACACAGTCTCATGAAGTTGCTTAGGGCCTTGCTGAATTGCTGAGACTGGTCTCAAACTTGCAATCCTCCTGCCTCAGGCTCCCAAGTTGCTGGGATTACAGGTATGCACCACTGCACCCAGCTTCTGATTTAATTTTTTTCTAAATCCAAAGAAAGCATCATTATCATTCACTCTGGATTATATTTGTCTTTATACCAATGCAATTATAAAATATAATTTTTCACGCATTGTATGGAGGAAAGGGACCGCAAAGGTCAAACTACATCACCACTCTAACTGCAGGCACTGAAACTTGACTCTTAGTGATTTCTGGATTAAATGCATGTCCCTGAGGACCAAGGATTCCAGGCTCCCTTGGATGAATGTGTAGCAGCCAGCATTCCTACCAAGAGCAGGAAGAATGAGCCGCCCAAGATGCCCCACAGAGGGAGCATGGGTAAAGGGGCAAAAAGTGGTGAAGCGGCCAGGATCCTGCAACGGCCAGACTTGACCTTGAGAGCCCTTGTTCTTTAGCTCTGCCAGAACTGACTCCTCCTTCCACAATGACTGGATTAGCAATAAAATGCAGAAATAAATAAATGAATGAATAGGCTAACAGGTTAAATTAGTTTACAATCAGGGACAGATTTGAATGCTTAGAGTCCCAACTTCTGCAGGAGGAGGCAAAAATGTTACTAATGCAGCCCTCCTGCGGGCACGCCCTGCCTTCAGGGGCTCCTTGTCTAGGGAGAAAGATGAAGAAATAAATGTCACAAAGTATTGCCACAATAAAGGGACAGTGGGAATGTAGAGGAAAAAAAAAAAACTATGCCTCAGAGTCAGGGAGGACTGCAGGAACAGGTAACATTTAAACTGTCTTGATGCATGAATGTGTAGGAGTTCACCAGGACCGAGGCAAGATGGTGAAAAGCACAGGCTTTGGAGCCATGAAAACCCGGATCCAGTCCCAGCCCTGTTCCTTACTATGCATGAGACCAGAGACACATTATTTAGCCTCTCTGAGGCTCAGCTTTTTCTTTTATAAGACATTTGCCCTCAGGAATTCAGAGGATGATTCAAAACAATAAAACGTAGGGTGCGGTGGCGCACCTGCAATCCTGGCAGCTCAGAAAGCTGAGGCATGAGCATCGTGAGTTCAAAGCCAGCCTCAGCAACTTAGCAAGGCCCTAAGTAACTCAGTGAGACCCATCTCAAAATAAAAAATGAAAAAGGGCTAGGAATGTGACTCGGTGGTTAAGCACCCTGGGTTTAATCCCTGGTACACATACACACACACACACACACAAACAGTAGCCTGGCACCTGGAAGGATTTTATAAGTAGGAGCCAAGCAGCCTCAAAGCCGAGAGCATACAGAAAGGTGTTTGGGGAGCATGAGTCACACAAAACGTGGGGAGAGGGTGTGTCCAGGATAGCTGGAGTCCAGAGAGCCCGGGTTTGCATTTCTTCTAGCCCTTGTTGACCGGCTCTGCGACCCTGGGCTTGTTATTAGCTCCTCTGCAACTGAGAAGTGGGGGTAAGAACAGCACAGCTCCTGACGCCTCCTGTGGGGCTGTGAGGAGCTACCAGCCATGACTGTTGCTGTCAACATGGGGAAGAGGAGATGAAGGGAGGGAGCTGGGAATGAGCAGGTCACATCTGACCTTGGCACATCTTGACCTTGGAGGGTGGGTGCTTGGTCTTGTGCAGTGCTGTATGCCTGGCGTCCAGCAGAGCACGAGACAGTGTCTGCCTCACCCTGGGAGACCAGCTTGGCCTCCAGGGAGGGCTGGCATGGAGAGTGGCGGTGTAGGGTGGGCAGGTGTGTCCTCTCCACCTGCTCAACGCTGACCATGATTTGTCACCCTTTTCTGAGCATCAGGAGACCATTCAAGTCTTGGCTCTGCCACTCACTGCTGTATCATGGGATGTTTTAGTCAGCTTTTTTGCTGCTCTGACTAAAAGATCTGACCAGAACAATTACAGAGGAGGAAAAGTTTATTTGGGGGTTCATGGTTTCAGAGGTCTCAGTCCATAGACAGCCGGCTCCATTCTTTGGGGCTCAAGGTGAGAAGGAACATCACGGCAGAAGAGTGTGGCAGAGGGAAGCAGCTCACATGATGATCTGGAAGCAGAGAGAGAGACTCCACTCACCAGACACAAATATACACCCCAAAAGCACGCTCCCTGCGCCCCCCTCCTCCAGCTACCCCCTTCCACCTTCAGCTTCCATTCAGTCAATCTCATCACGGGATTAGGTCAACAATTGGATGAAGGCTCTCATAACCCAGTCATTCCTCCTCTAAACCTTCTTCTTCGTCTCACACACAAGCTTTTGGGGGACACCTCACCAAACTATAACATGGGCCAGTTATGTGATCATCTGAGCTACGGGCATGGGAAGCCCTGTCTTCCAAATCGTGGTGGGGACTAGAGGTGGACTGGAGGTGGAGAGGTGGACACCCAGCCCTGCCCAGTGCAGAGGCGGCCCTCGGCCGAGGGGGAGGCTACTATCACCATCATTAACAAAAAGCTACTTGTAAATTTGTGACCATTACTACTCCGACCCAAAGGAACCTTTTCTTTACGAACAGCATCCAGACGGTGTCTCCTGTCTCCACTGCCAATTCCATTTGGGGCTATGGCTCCTGGGAGCCATCCATGCGTCATTCTGCTTTTCCTGGCTGGCAGGGTGCTCCTGGGACACCACGAGCATGCTCTGCTCTCTCTCTCTTCCTCTCTTTCTCTCTCTCCTTCCCCCGCCCTTCTCTCCTCCTCACCCTGTCATCCTAAAAGAGATGTGATGTTCCCTCTCCTCTGAGGTTGACCTAGCCCCACCCTCCGCCACCATCAACCAGGAGTGACCCCCCTCCCTCCCTCTTCCTTCAGTCTCCCTGGGACCTAACAGAGGGCCTCACAGGGAGGGGCAGGGTTCAGGGAGAGAAGCACAGAAATTGCTTAGCCCAGTGTCTGGCACATACTAAGTGCTCAGTAAAAGAGAAGCTTTATTGTCTTATTTCTCCCTTATTGCCCCTCCCTGTGAGGCCCTCTGTTAGGTCCCAGGGAGACTGAAGGAAGAGGGAGGGAGGGGGGTCACTCCTGGTCGATGGTGGCGGAGGGTGGGGCTAGGTCAACCTCAGAGGAGAGGGAACATCACATTTTCCCCTGATTTCCTTCACTTGATTATGAGTTTTTGAGTCAAGGGTCGAGCTCTGGGATCATCTCCAGATGATTCTCAACATGCATTGTAGGGTCAGTGTTATGGTTTGGACAAGTGTCTCCTAAAGGCTTGGTCACCAGCCTGCAGCATGCTGGGAGGTGGTGGAACTTTTAAGAGGCAGGGCCTAGTGGGAGGAAGTTCAGTAATTGGGGGTGTGTCTTTGAAAGGCACACTGGGACCCCAGCTCCCTACCCTTTCTTTTCTTTCTGGCTGCCATGAGGTGAACCGTTTCCCTCACCACGATGTTCTGCCTTGCCCCCAGCCCCAAAGCAATAGGCCAACGAACCATAGACTAAAACCTCCAAATCTGTGTACCTTTCCTCTTTTTAAGTTTATTAGGTCAAGTGTTTTGTCACAGTGACAGAAAGTCAACTAACAGTTTGGAGATGAAGCAAGGGAGTGAGGAAGACACAAAAGGAGGAAAGAATGGAGGGGTGACGAGCTGTCCCGGCTCACGGGGACATCTGAAAGGAACCATCAGCAGAGAAGGGTGGGTGTTTACCACAAACGTGGTTCACACTCCCTCTCCTTTCCTGTGAGAGGGCCTTGCTTCCACAGGTGGGACGAGCAGATGGGCTCCGGTGTGCGAACGGGGCTAAGTCCCCAGAATGAAAGCTCTGATGTTAAGAATGGCTTGAAGTGCCAACTGGAATGAAATAGGACAGGTTCTAGCACGGAGAGGGTCTCAGCACCTGGCACAGAGAAGGTCTCGGCAGCTATTGGGTCCTTAGCAGGCGGAGCAGTTAAAGGCCTTAGGTGTGGATTGTCCACAGATGGCAACCCAGGAGGCGTTGCTAACATGGAGAGCTTGATTAATGTGCCTGGGTCCTGCTGATCCTCAGGGGTGCAGTAGGGACTCAGATCAGCCCCGGCCCAGCACCCTATTTTTCTTCAACCTCTTTCTGTCAACAGAACAAACTTGCAGGATGACTAGTGGGCAAGGTGAGGAGGCCCAGACACTGTAAGGACTGCACCGAAGGGCACCCACGTGTGTAAGCTGACGTGCAACCCATCTGGGACCGACCGCCCCGCTTGCTAAGGAGCCAACCCTGCCGAGACCTTCTCCGGGCGGGCGCTGTGCAGAACCTCTCGTGTATTTTCCTTCATTTAGTGCTCAAAGCACTCTTGCAGGGAACATATTTCTATTCCCATTTTTACAGTGGAAAATCAGAGACAGAGCTGTCTAGGATCACTGAGTCATTAGGTGCCATTCACCTCCAAGTCCCCCTAGAGGCCCCAGGGAATGCCCTCCTTGCTTTTTGAGTCTCACTGTGTGTCACAGCTCCAGGTGACATCATTCACAGACCTGGATGTTGAGGAGAAAGTGTGTGGGGGTTTATATCTGTTCGTTTTGCTGTGGTGATGCTGCATAACAAAAAGCTCTGATCCTCAAAGGCAGGCCACAGTGAGCACGGATGCAGTTCATTGTCTGCAGCTGGGGATGGCTGATCCAGGCTGGGCTCTCTGGAGGTGGCTGTGTCCCAGGTGTCTCTCATGCTCCTCCTGGAATCAGCAAGCTGCCTGGACCAGTTTTCTCACAGTGACAACAGAGACACAAGTGACAAGTGGAAACAAAAGATGAAGCGAGGCACTTACAAGTCCCATGACCCACCCAAAGTCAAGGGCAGGGAAACAGGCACCAGCCATCAAGGTGAGGGAATAGGGAAGCCACAAGGCAGGAGTCATGGCTGCAGGGAAGAGCCGAGGGTTGGGGTCATTCTCTCCCTCTTTGCTGTGCCTGGCAGCATTTGGTGTTATAAGTGAGATGCAGAAAAATCTTCAGTTCTCTCCAGAAGGCACCAGAATGCTTACTTCTGCCTCCACTCAGCAGGATAAACTGGTGTTGCTTTGACTAAACACACTTCAGTGGGTTGTAAAAAATATATATATATTAGTTTTTTCTGTACTTCATTGTCTCTGATGATAACTTTAATGATCATCTGATCCCAGTTGTCTGGGTCTTGAACGACTACAAGGCATTCATTATCTTCCTCACCTCTACGTCAACCCTGTGAAGCATGCAGCGGAGGGAGGGAGCCCGCCCCACCATGTAATGAACACCAGCAGCAGAGGAGAAGCGCGCCTCTTCAGCTCTTGCTAACACGAGACTGGCTCACTGGACAGACTCCTTGCCCATCTTCAGGGCTCTGAAATCAGACAGAGCTTGGGAATCCCAGGGTATGTATTCCTTAGCTGTGTGCCTCGGGCAACTCACTTACCCTCTCTGTTTCACTTTCCTCAAGCTGCTCTCGCAAATGACACACACTGGGTGACTGCAAACAGTAGAAATTCACACTCACACTTTGGGAACCTGGAAATCCTCTTCCCTAAGGACACCGGTCACCGTGGAGTAAGAGCCCACCCAAATCCAGGAGACACTCTACCTTAACCCACCCAGTGTAACGAATGATGTCTGCAATGCCCCTATTTCCAAATGAGGTCACAGTGAGAGGTGCACGAATTTTGAAGGGGACACCGTCCAACCCAACACTCTGTTTTTATTTTTCTTTTCTATCTATAAAATGGTGCCGTGAGTGGGTTCTATATAGTGGATCGCTGTGAGGATGGGATAAACTACGGCAGGAAAGCTCATTGAAAGTGCCCATCAAGTGGAAGCTATCATCGTCACCATCACCAACACTGCCCCCGCTTAACATCCAACGAAATGAAGTCCCCAGAGCAAGGCTGATTGTCACCCCCTAAATGTCAGAGGCAGATTTTCTGATTCCTGAGCCAACGTGCCATACGTACAGTAGATACTCATCAATGCCCCACGAAAACCAGCTGAAATCCAGCGGGCATGTGTGCACCTACAGAGCCTCGTGGTCACTCGGGGCTGCAGCCCTCTGCTCTCAGCGCTTTTTCCTGGCTTCCTGGCTCTCCAAAGCCTTGGAAACCAGACCTCGTTGGGCAGCTCCCGCCTGGGGTGGGCTGGCAGCTCCCACCTGGGGTGGGCTGGCACAGGGTCAAGATGCTCATGATTCATATTACAAACTGGATTCCATGAATTAGTCAATCCGCGGCTGGCAGCTGCCTGGCTGGAGTCCTTCCGGCAGCTGGTTTTCAGCTGCTCAAATGCCACAGGGACTTGCCACTTGCTGTTTCCCCCCAGGGGCTGTGCTGGCTTCAAGGCTCTGCCAAGTTTTGACATTTGGTGAACACTCCTGTTAACAAATTGCACCTAATCCCGCCTCTGCGTGGGCTTCCCTGAGTGCACAGCTCACGTCTTCCAGACATGAGGGGCAGCCTGTGGGGACCCATGGGCACGTGCTGGTGGGCAGCTCTGTTGGTACAATGTGGGAAAGTCCAGGCAGAGCCAGGTCCAGGAGGATTAGCAGGGAGTAAAGGTTGACTCAGATGTGAGGCTGCTCAGCTCCACCCCAGGACCCGTCTGTGACCCCTCATGACCTCAGCTGCATTTTTAGGGAAGTCCCTTGCTCTTCCCCCATAGGCAAGCCACTAGATCAGACACCAGTCCCAGGAAACAGACACAGAACAGACATGGTCCCTGCAATCTAGGCTCAGAAAGAGAAGGAGGCACATACAACTTCCCCAGTTAAGTCCATGAACAAAAAGCCTTTAAGAAGTGAGCGCAGGAGCACAAGCTTCTGGGATGGTCAGGAAGTTTCATAGACAGGTAGCATCTGAGGGGGTCTTGAACTCTAGGAATTCAACAGGTAGTAGCAGAATTAGAAGTAGACAGGGAGACTCAAATCCCAGGGCATGCATAAGAAACAAGGACTGGTCAAATTTGACTGAAAAGCAGGAATTATGGGAGAAGCAACTGGAGAGACGGTAACACATCATCAATCACTAACCCCAGAGGAGTCGGTCCATAAGCATACAAGCACTGGATGGAGACTGTCTGCAAGCTCCTCAGAGTCCTGATTTTGTTGGGTGGGAGATGCTCCAGATGCCATAAGTGCCCAGCAAGGGTCCCTCCAGGACTGTGGCTAGAACACACTTTTACCCCAGACACCTCAGCGCCCCGTGGGACAGCCCCAGACCCCTCCCCATGCGCCCTAATGCATTCCATGCTCGCAGCATCGAGGCTGAAGATGGGGAAAGCAAGGCCCAGGGTTTTGAAATGGAAAATGACCTGCTCGGTCTCAAAGTGCAGAGTCCTTAAAAAAAAAAAAAAAAAAGGCAGACACAAGGAGGATGTTTTTTATGACTTAGAGTCGTTGCAGAGTTGACCTTCACAATTCAGTGCACGCTTTCACTGAGGCGCTGGGGATAGTGGGGGGACCCTGACTGGAGGGGAACTGACCCCTGAGCCAAAGACTACAGCAGGCCCGTTTTGTCATCACTGTGGGAACAGAGAGGGGTTCCTGATGTGCCCCAGGAGGCCAAGGAAGACTTCCTGCCCCTGGGAGAGAATCTCAAGTCCTGGAAGACAAAAGGAGCCAGAAATTCCAGGTGGAGGGGACCCAGCACTGGTGCACAGCGTGCCATGCAAACCAACTAGAACCTCTGCCCTGTGAGGCTCGGAGCTTTGTACCTGCACCAGTGTGCCCAGTTACTGGCCTGGGACAGGCGCTCAGAGGAGGCATGAAGGAACACTGGTTATTAAGATCCCGGAGCCTTCAATCACTCTTTGCAGATTGGGCTTCCACCAGGCCTGGCCGAGCCAGCGGAGGAACCCTGGTAGTTTTGGAAGACTCACCCGGATCAACAAGCCCAGCCCACTCCAAAGCACCCTCTCGGCCCTGACTCCGGGCTTAAGACTCAGGAAGCACTTTCCTCCCCGTGACTCTGCGGCTTTTGACGCCCCCCGGTGTCACCACATGCATACAGAGGAGGGACCTGAGGAACAGCTACAGAAGCGTGTGAGTCGACCGCCTGCCATGGAGCTGGAGGGGACGTTCCTCACTGGGCACACACAGGTGTGCAGGTTGCCGATTGCCAGTGAGCTCCGCCCATCCTGCTCTTCGGGGTTGGGCCTCCGCACTGGGGTCCCCGAGCTCCGGGCTCCCGTGTTGCGTTCGCACAGTGCTGCCCCCTGGTGTCCACGCCCGGCAAATACGTCAGGGTGCAGCCACAGAACGAGACCCTGGTCTCCCTTTTCTTAAGGGAACACTGTCCCTGTGATGATTCACCTTGAGTCTCTCACTCAGCCTGGGACGGGCAGGAGGAAATCTGTCTGCTTCCACGAGCACCTGCCCCTCTTCAAGGTCGAGTCTTCCATTAATTTTTGGTCTGATGAAAATGTTCTCAAACTCGGTGGTTGCAAAACTCATCCAACTCTACGTGAAACATGGGTGAATTTTGTGGTTTTGTACATCATACTACTACAAAACTGTTTTTAAAAAAATAAAAAGCTTTTTAAGGAAGCACTGCACAGAAGAGGTCAGTGAGCCCACAAGAAAGGTGCTCGACAGCGTTCACCACTGCCACAATGAGACCCCACTATATTCCCTCTTCATGTCCATTGAAGTGGCTGAAAAGACAATGGTATGTGATGCAGACAATGAACAGCAACCAGAACCTTTGTACCTTGTTGGCAAGAACACAAATTGTATAACCACTTTGGAATGTAATCTTGGTAAGACTGTGACCAGCATTTCCAAGCAAGCAAGAGCTGTGAGCACATACATCCACTAAATGCGTGTGCGAGAATATGCACAGAGGTCTACCTTGCTGTAGCCAGTGGCTAGAAACAGCCCTTTGGATAGCTATAGCACAGTACATCTGCAGATGAATGGGCAGATGTACTGTGCTACAACTATCCAAAGGAATACTATGCAACCATTGAAAATGAATTGGCCCGCACCTGTAATCCCAGCGACTCAAGAGGCTGAGGTGGGAGGAGCACAAGTTCAAGGCCAGCTTGGGCAATTTAGGGAGGCCCTATCTGAAAATAAATCAAAACCAAAAAAAAAAAAGGAATTACTAAAAATGTAGTTCAGTGGTTAAATGCATACTTAGCCACATGGGGAGGCCCCAGGTTCAAACACGAGCACCAAAAGAAAGGAACAGGTAGAATCACCAATACATGTGACAACACAAATGAACCACAAAAAAATGTTTGAGGCTGGATGCCGTGGCACACACCTATAAAACCTAGTGGCTCTGGAGGCTAAGGCAGAAGGATGGCAAGTTCGAGGCCAGAGGCAGCAACTTAGGCAGACCCTGTCTCAAAATAAAAAAATAAAAAGGACTTGAGGTGTAGTTCAATAGCAGAGCACAGCTCAGTTCAACCCTCAGTGCTGTGAAACAAAAACACAAAACAAAACAAAAACCATTTTGAATGAAAGCAGCTGGATACCCAAATGTGTACTTGTCAAGTTTATGAAATTCTAGAACAAGTAAAACTACATGATGGTACTAAAGATCGGGTCGGTGAGCTCCAGGCTCCAAGTTGGATAGGTATAGACTAGGAAGGTCCATGAGGGAAATTTCTGGGGTCCTGGAAATTACTTATACCTTACCTGCACAGTAGTGGTACATGGGCACATACACATGGGTGCATAGGAATACCATGTGCATTTTTATTTTTTGATTTATTTTTGTACTTTTCTGTGTGCAAAATTTACCTTCATGCAAACAATCAAAGGATGGGAAAGGCTAAGGCTTGGAGAGAGATGGGAGAGGCCACGGAGCAATCTTCAAGGAGGTAGGCACGAGATCCAAAGGACGTGGGGAGGCGGCTGTCGTGGTCCAGCTGACTCGAGCAGTGGCCAGAATTAGAAGGGAAGGACAGGACACGAGGTTGGGCAGCCAGGGCATGAGGGCAACGTCTGGGTGGTGTGTCTACAAGAGAAGCCACGTTGGTCAGCTTTGTGTCACTGTGACCAAGAGACCCAACAGGAACAACTTAGAGGAAGAAAAATGTACTTGGGGCTCATGGATCTGGAGGTTCAGTTCATGGTCAGCATGGAGCCCAACTCCTATTTTCATCTCCTTTTGGTCTTAAGAACACCCAGAGCTTTAGGGCTGAGATGCACCTGGAGCTCACATTCCGGGACTGACCGTGCAGTTGTCCAAGGCCTGGGTCAACGCTGCGGGCTCCCACAACCTCTGCGTGGGGATGTGTCTTCCCCACTTTTTCCTACTTAACTTTCACAGCTCAGCTTAACACTGTGGCTGCAGACCCACAACGAACTCCAGAGTCGGTATACGAACAGCCTTTGAAGCTGAAGAGGTTGAGAGTCAACAGATAACACAGAGGAGCCTTCTTGAAGCTGCCCTTATCTAACTAAGGGCAGCAAGCTGTCAGGAATTCTCTCTTTGCAAGTGGATCTGTTCCCAGGAGAGAGGCCAAGCGTGAACCTGTCATAACTCTGGGGGAGTCCATTGTCAGAAAGAAAAGGGAAGAGCCATTTGTTCCTGCATTAACAAATGGTCGCTTGGTCCTATCTTCTACTTGTTCTTCTGTAAACCCATTGGTTTTTGTTTGCTTGTTTGTTTTTTGGTACCAGCAATTGAATCCAGGGACACTTAATATCTGAGTCATATCCCCAGACTCTTTTTATTTTTATTTTTTTTTTTTGAGACAGGGTCTTGCTGAGTTGCTTAGAGCCTCTCTAAATTGCTGTGGCTGGCTTTCAGTTTGTGATCCTCCTGCCTCAGCCTCCCGAGCAGCCAGGATTATAGGTGTGCGCCACCACACCCAGCCACATTTCATTCTTTTTTTTTTTTTTTTCCAATTTTTTTTTTGTAGTTGTAGATGAACCACCTGGTTTCATTTTATTTCTTTTTATTATACAGTGCTGAGGATCAAACCCAGTGCCTCACCTATGCTACGCAAGCGATCTGCCACTGAGCTCCAGCCCCTCCCACACTTCATTCTTGTTACATCACACACAGGTAATCAAACCATGAAAGGTGAGAGCATCAGCAGGAGCTTTGGGGGTGACACCCCACATCCAAACCCTAACAGGTGCTAACTTAGAAATGGGTCATGTTGACGGGGGGTGGGGGGAGAATGAAGGAACTTTGGGTTGTGCAGAGGGAAGTGAGAGGAAGGGAGGGAGCTGAGGATGGGCAGGACGGTGGAATGAGACAGATATTATTACCCTATAGACATGTATGATTGCAATAGTGGTGTGACTCAGCCCCATGTACAGCCAGAGGAATGAGAAGTTATGCTCCATTTGTGCACAGTGTGTCCAAATGCATTCTACTGTCATTTTTAAAAAGCAAAGAAATGGGTCAGGGGACACATAGTTTAGCAAAATATTTTTTATCTGTATCTTATTTATGCATTTATTATTTTTATGTGGTGCTGAGGATCAAACCCAGTGCCTCACACGTGCTAGGCAAGCGCTCTACCACTGAGCCACAACCCCAGCCCTAGCAAAATATTTTTGAGGATGCATCAGAGAAACATATCTGAAGATCCCTGATCCTCTGTACCAAGAGATTTATAAATTTTGTAGGGAAATGGGTTAAAAGATCAATGCACAGAATGAAGGAACCAATAACAATTTGTATATTAAAATAAGAATACCAGTACTAGTAGCCATGGAGTAACCACCCTGTGCCAGGCCCCGCTCTGAGCACCTCACTCCTGAGACCACAGCACTGGGAGGGAGGAGCTAGGAAGGCCCCTGTTTCACACATGATAAAACTGAGGCTAAATGTCTTACCAACACGACACAGCTCACTAGTGATGAGCTCAGAAGGAAGACCTGGCAGGGCCCACAGTCTTAAGCCTATGCTGATTGCCTACTTCATAGTTCTTAATTTTTTTGTTTTGTTTTGTTTTTGATACCGGGGATGGAACCCAGAGGTGCTTAACCTCCAAGCCACATCCCCAGTCCCCATTTTTTAAAAATATTTTTAATTGTAGATGGACACAATATCTTCATTTTATTTATTTATTTTTATGTGGTGCTGAGGCTTCCCCACATGTGCCAGGCAAGCGCTCTACCACTGAGTCACTGTTGCATCCAACCCGCACTCTCCCCAAGAAGGGCAGCCCAGACAACTCTGCAGAAGCAGCAAAGTTTATTGAGGAAATAGGCACACAGGCCAATTGATTGGGGTCAGCTCTCCTTTCCTGCAGAGAGTGACCCCGAAGTGAGGGTTTCGGAGGTTATTATAGGGTGGGCTAGCTACATGACTCAGAACAACAGGATTTGGCTGATATTCCATCTATAGTTATTTACAGTTCAACCGTGACAGCGCCTCCTATGTCCCCTTTCAGTTCCTGGAACTTTAGGTAACTGGCCAGGGGGTCTGGCAGCCTGTGGTTTTGCGCCCCCATCCGTGAGAAGCAAGCATAGCAAAGCATTAATCACAGAAGCACAAAGAGCAGGTTAGCTGATACGTGCAGGCCTGAGCCAGAGTGACTCCATTTTGAGTTTGGATTTTACATCACAACCCCAGCTCCCCAGCCCTTTTTAATATTTTATTTAGTGACAGGGTTGCTAAATAACAAGGTTGCTCGGGGCCTTGCTAAGTTGCTGAGGCTAGCTTTGAATTCACGATCCTCCTGCCTCAGCCTCCCAAGCCATGGGGATTACAGGTATGCACCACTGGCCGGCTTAATTTTTTATTACTCTCTTTAACTAATACATAAAAACACAAAAATTGTACATAGTAATGGGGTAGCATGTGATGTTTTCATGCATGTATACACTGTAATGTTTAAGTCAGGTCAAACACATCCATCTCCTCACACATTTATCATTTCCTTATGGTAAAAACATTCCAAATCCTTTCTTCTAGCTTTTTGAAATATCCAGTACATAATTGGGTTTTTGTTGTTTTGATTTTGCTTTTGCTGTGCTGCTGAGGATGGAATCCAGGGTCGTTCTGTAATGCCCAGACTCGAGACCACCAGAGACCACCAGGAGTCCGATTCCGATGTAATCACAAAAGGGTCTTTAATTCAAACTCGAGTAGGGTCCCCCAACCCACACCGA
>PVHX01025081.1:0-22978 GCA_004024805.1 Geosciurus inauris | reverse complement strand
AGTAAATGAATAAAATAAAAGTCCATCAACATCTAAAAAAATTTTTTTAAAAACCATGAACAGAACCTCCAAAAAATATGTGATAAGATGAAAAGACCAAATTTAAGATTTATCAAGATAGATGAAAGCATAAAGATACAAACCAAAGGAACACACAATCTTCTCAATGAAATAATATCAGAAAATTTCCCAAACATAAATAATGAAAAATAAAATCAAACACAAGAGGCTAACAGGACCCCAAATGTACAAAAGTACAACAGACCCACACCAAGGCACATTAAAATGAAAATGCCAACCATACATAAAAGGACAAAATTTTAAATGCTGAGAGAGAAAAATGTCAGATAACGTTTAGGGGAAAACCAATTCAGATCTCAGCTGATTTCTCAATCTAGACCCTCAAAGCTAGGAAGTCTTGGAATAATATATAACAAGCTCTAAAAGAAAACAGATGCTAGCCAAGAATACTATAGCAAGCAAAATTAAGCTTCAGAATTGACCATGAAATAAAAAACTTCCATGTCTACACTTCAGAACCTTCTCAACAAAATATTCCATGAAAATGAATTGAAAAACAAAAGTGAAAATCAGCAAAAGAGGAACTACATGAAAGAAATAGTCAATCAAAGGAGAAATACATTCAAATTAATAACCAGAAATAAGCCAAAATTGGAATATAAATCATAACTCAATAATAATCTTGAATGTAAATCAAAAGACATGGACTGGCAGATTGGATTAAAAAATAAGGCCCAACAATATGCTGTCTGCAAGAGACTCACCTTATAGGCAAAGACATCCACAGGCTGAAGGTGAAAGGAGGGGAAAAAAACATCACTCACATGAATCATTTAAACAAGAAGGGGTTTCTATCCTCATATCAGATAAAGTGAACTTCAAGCCAAAGTTAATCAGCAGGGACAAAGAAGGATTTCTGATTTGTATCAGGGCCTCATAGAATGAGTTTGGAAAGATTCCCTACTTTTCTATTTCATGGAAAAATTTGGTGAGTAGTGGTGTTAATTCTTCTTTGATGGTCTCGTAGAATTTGGCTGAGAATCTGTCTGGGCCTAGTCTTTTCTTAGTTGATATGCTAAGACATTTCATACTGCTTAAGGAATTATACATAAATAAGACATAACAATCATAAATATTTAAGCCCCAAACAATGAAGTACATATCTATATCAAACAAATACTTCTCAATTTTGAGAATCAAATAGACCACAACACAATAATAGTCGGTTACTTTAACACACCTCTCTCACCACTGGATAGATCCTCCAAACAATAACTAAACAAAGAAACCATAGAACTAAATAATATAATCAACAATTTATACATAACAGACATATATAGAGTATTGCATCCATCAATGAGCAAATACACTTTCTTCTCAGCAGCACACAGATCCTTCTCTAAAATAAACCATAGCTTATGCCACATAGCAACTCTTAGTAAATACAAAAGAACAGAGATAATACCCTGATTCTATCAGATCATACTGAAATTAGAAATCAATGATAAAATAAAAAATGGAAGCTACTCTAACACCTTGAGACTAAATAATGTGCTATTGAATGAACAATGGAGGGCAGAAGAAATCAGGGATGAAAAAAAAAATACTTAGAAATAAATGAGAATAGTGACACAACATATCAAAATCTCTGAGAAACTATGAAGGCAGTGCTAAGAGGGAAGTTAATTGCATTGAGCTCATTCCTTAAAAGAATAGAAACTCAATAAATAACTAACCTAATATTACTTCTCAAAGCCATAGAAAAAGAAGAACACCAAAAGTAGTAGAATACAGGAAACAATTAAAATCTGAGTTGAAATCAATAAAACTGAAACAAAAAGAAACAATTCAAAAAATTAATGAAACAAAAAGTTGGTTCTTTGAAAAAATAAATAAAATTGATAAACCCTGAAGATAAACAGAAAAAAAATTAAATTATAAAAATTCATAATGAAGAAAGGATATATCATGACAGACACTACTGAAATACAGAAAATAATCAGAAACTATTTTGAAAATTTATACTCCAATAAAATAGGAAATCTTGAAGACACTGACAAATTTCTAGAAACATATGACCTACCCAAACTGAATCAGAAAGATGTACACAATTTAAACAGATCAATTTCAAGGAATGAAATAGAAGACACCATCAAAAGCCTATCAACTAAGAAAAGACTAGGCCCAGACAGATTCTCAGCCAAGTTCTACGAGACCATCAAAGAAGAATTAACACCAATACTCACCAAATTTTTCCATGAAATAGAAAGGTAGGGAATCTTTCCAAACTCATTCTATGAGGCCCTGATACAAATCAGAAAAGAAAACTTCAGACCAATATCCCTGATAATCATAGATGAAAAATTCTCAATAAAATTCTGGCAAATAACATACAAAAACATATTTAAAAGATAGTGCACCACAACCAAGTGGTTTATCCCAGGGATGCAAGGTTGGTTCAACATACAGAAATCAACAAATGTAATTCATCACATCAATAAAGACAAGAATCATATGATTATCTGAATAAATGCAGAAAAAGCATTTGACAAAATATAGCACCCCTTTATGTTCAAAACACTAAAACAACTAGAGATAGTAGAATCATACCTCAACATTGTAAAAGTTATATATGCTAAACCCAAGGCCAACATCATTCTAAATGGGGAAAAATTGAAAGCATTCTCTCTAAGAACTACAACAAGACAACTCTTCCCTCTTTCACTACTTTTTTTCAGCATCATCTTTGAAACTCTACCAGAGCAATAGACAGAAGAAAGAAATTAAAGGGATACAAATAGGAAAAGAAGAACTCAAACTAGCACTTTTTTGCTGATGACATTATTCTATATTTTTAAAAATCCAAAAAATTCCACCAGAAAACTTCTATAAAAAATGAATTCAGCAAATATCAGGATATTAACAGCCATAGATCAATTGTGTTCCTATACATCAGTGATGAACCCACGGAAAGAGAATTAGGAAAACTATCCCATTCACAATAGCCTTTTAAAAAAATTTGAGAATCAATCTAACAAAAGAGTTGAAAGACCTGTACATTGAAAAGTACAGAACAATAAAGAAAGAAATTAAAGAAGACCATAGAAGACGGAAAATATCTCCCATGCTCTTATATAGATAGAATTAATATTGTCAAAATGGCCATGCTACCAAAAGTGTTATAAATATTTAATGCAATTCCTATTAAAATCCCAAAGACATTTTTCATACAAATAGAAAATGCAATCATAAAATTCATTTGGAAAAATAAGAGATCCAGAATAGCCAAAGCAATCCTTAGCAAGAAAAGTGAAGCAGGAGGCATCACAATACCAGAACTTAAATTATACTACAGAGCTATAGTAACAAAAAGAGCAGGGTATTGTCACTAAAACAGGCATGTAGACCAATGGTATAGAATAGAAGACACAGAAACAAACCTACTTAAATACAGTTATCTCATACTAGACAAAGGCACCAAAAACATACATTGGAGAAAAGACAGCCTTTTTAACAAATGGTGCTGGGAAAACTGGAAATCCATATGTAACAAAATGAAATTAAACCCCTATCTCCCACCCTGCATAAACCCAACTCAAAGTGGATCAAGGACTTAGGCATTAGAACAGAAATCCTGAGCCTAAAGAAGAAAAAGTAGGCCCAACTCTCCATCATATCACCTTAAGAGCTGACTTCCTTAATATGAATCCTAAAGTGCAAGAAGTAAAATCAAGAATCAATAAATGGATAAAATCAAACTAAAAAGCTTCATTTCAGCAAAGGAAACAATGCAGAACATAAAGAGAGAGCCTACAGACTGGGGAAAAAATCTTTACTACAATGCACCTCAGATAGAGCATTAATCTCCAGGATATAAAAACAACTCAAATATCTTTTTTTAAAAATACTTATTTTTTAGTTGTAGGTGGACAGAATAACTTTATTTTTATGTGGTGCTGAGGATCGAACCCAGTGCCTCACGTGTGCTAGGCGAGCATGCTACCACTGAGCCATAGCCCAGCCCCCTTCAAATATCTTAATATCATAAAATGAAATAACCCAATCAATAAAGGGGTTAAGGAGCTGAACAGACACTTCTTAGAAGAAGAAACAAAATTGATCAACAAATATATGAAAAAATGTTCAGCATCTGTACCAATTAGAGACATAAAAATCAAAACTACTCTAAGATTTCATCTCATGCCAGTCAGAATGGCAGTTTTTGGAAGAATACAAACAACAATAAGTGTTGGCAAGGGTGTGGAAGAAAAGGCACATTCATACATTGCTGGTGAGACTGCAAATTCGTGCAACCAATCTGGAAAGCAGTATGGAGATTCCTTAGAAAACTTGGAATGGAACTACCATTTGACCCTTGTATCCTACTCCTCAGTCTATACTCAAAGGACTTAAAAACTGCATACTACAGTGACACAGCCCGTTCAATGTTTATAGCAGCTCAATTCACAATAGCTAAACTGGGGAACCAACTAAATGCCGTTCAATAGATGAATGAATAAAGAAACTGTGGTATATAGACACAATGAAATATTACTCAGCAATAAAAGTGAATAAAATTATGGCATTTGCAGGTGAATGGATGGAATTGGAGAATATCATGGTAAGCGAAGTAAGCCAATCAAAGGCCAAATGTTCTCTCTGATAAGTGGATGCTTATCTTATTGGGGGAGAGGGCATGGTAAGAATGGAGAAATTTTGGTCAAAGGGGAGGAAGGGGAAGGGAGGAGGTATGGGGGCAGGAAAGATGGTGGAATGAAATGGGGAGGAAGGGGAGGGAACGGGGTATGGGGGCAGGAAAGATGGTGGAATGAAATGGACAAAAATACCCTGTGTACATGTATGACTACACATACAGTGTAACTTGATATTGTATACAACCAGAGAAATGAAAAGTTGTACTCCATTTGTGTACAATGAATCAAAATACATTCAGCTATCATGTATACCTAATTAGAATAAATGTATTTTTTAAAAAAAGAAACCAGGCTTAAAAGACCAAATGTGGTAAATATGCTATAACATTTAAAAATGATAGCTCATTTTCAATGTAATTTCTCATAACTTATCATATTTCTAAAATCATGTGATCTATAGTGATAATTAACATTACTCTAGATAAAGCTTGCAAATAAATGCTTCTTTTCATAATTCTAAAAACAAACAAAAAAAACTACACTGCAATTCCATCTCACTCTAGTCAAAATGGCAATTATCAAAAATACAAGCAACAACATAAATGTTGGTGAGGATGTGGGGGGAAAGGTACACTCATAAATTGCTGGAGGCACTGCAAACAATCTGGAAAGCAATATGGAAATTCCTCAGAAAGTCCGGAAAGGAACCATCATTTGATTCCACTCCTTGGTTTATACTCAAAGGAATTAAAATCAGCATACTGTAGTGATGCAGCCACATCAATGTTTATAGCAGCTTAATTCACAATAGCTAAACTATGGAACCAACATAGGTACCCTTCAACAGATGAATGGATAAAGAAAATGTGTCATATATACACAATGGAATATTACTGAGCCTTAAAGAAGAATAAAATTATGCCATTTTCTGGTAAATGGATGGAACTGGAGGTTATGATGCTAAGGGAAATAAGCCAATCCAAAAAAACCAAAGGCTGAATGACATCTCTGATATGAGGATACTGATTCACAATATGAGGGGGTAGGGAAGAGTGGAGGTTCACCAGATTGAAAGGGAGAAGTTGGGGGATGGAAGGGAGGATGGGAATGGGAAAGACAGTGGAATGAATTGGACATAAATTTCCAATGTTCATATTTGAAACATGAGCAGTTTAACTCCACATCATGTACAACCACAAAAATGGGAAGTTATACTCCATGTATGTATGACATATCAAAATATATTCTATGGTCATATAGAACTAAAAAGAACAAAAAAAAAATGATGCCAGGTGCAGTGGAACATGCCTGTATTCCTAGCAGATTGGGAGACTGAGGAAGGAGGATTGAGAATTCAAAGCCAGCCTCAGTAAATTAGGGAGGCCTTTAGCAACCCAATGAGACCCTATCTCTTAATAAAAATATAAAAAATGGCTAGGTGGGGATGTGGTTCAGTGGTTAAATACCCCTGGGTTCAAACCCTGGTACCAAAAAAAAAAAAAGTCTGTATGATATTTTGTATTGAAAAAAGTATAGATTAGAGGAAAAAGACACTGAAATCAAGAAGGGATATACTAAAGATTTAAATTGTCAAAATTTGCTTAATTAGAATAAGTTAAATGGAAGACACTTCCTGAATTGATTCATAAGATCATTCCATTTTGTAATTCCAAAACTTATGTTTTTTTCTAAATCTTAAAACAATTCTTGTTTTCCACATAAAGTGTGGAAAACTCAAAGAGCAGAGAAGAAACACTCACATGAAGTTTCAACAATGAGAAAGTCACAGGATATATTTTAATATAAGTCCCTCCAATATTTAAATGCACAAACAGAATCATAAAGTATATGTTTTTGTAAGTTTTTTTTTTTTTTTACCAAGCAGTTCATCATGCACATTTCTGAAATTTTCTTTAACTGTCTTCTACAACCTAATGCTAATGGCAGGACATCCACCTACATTAATTAAGGGAACAGATAACTAATTAACCAGCATGACTTCAGCACATTGCTACTGTAAACACTGCTGCAACACAGCCCCTATATATAATTTTGCCCAGACTTCTGATTTATTTCCTTTGAATGAAAAATTGAAAGTAAAATTCTCAGACAGAGGAAATTAATGCTTCCAACATGTGTTGACAGTTTCCTCTAAAAAGGATGAAACTGTTTGAACCATACCTGTAAGTAAATGATAGTACCCCTTCCCTTATCCTTGCCTCATTAATATTGATTATAATTAATCTTTTAATCTTTAACAGATTGATATTTGAAAAAACATATCTCAATTTTAAACTAATTTGTAGTTTCTATTACATTTTTATTTTCAATGTATTTTATTTTATTTTATTCTAATTAGGTACACATAAAACAATGCATTTTGATTTATTGTACACAAATAGAGCACAATTTTTATTTCTCTGGTTGTACACAATTATCGAGTTACACCATATGTGCAGTCATACATGTACACAGGGTATTTTTGTCCATCTCATTCCACCAACTTTCCTGCCTCTGTGTTATATACACTCCCTTCCCTCACCTTTCCCTTGGTGAAAACCAAAGTTTCACCATTCTTCCCATTCCCCCTCCCCTGTTACGAATCAGCATCCATTTATCAGAGAGAACATGCAGCCTTTGATTTTGGGGGATTTGCTTACTTCACTTATCATGATATTCTCCAACTCCATCCATTTACCTGCAAATGCCATAATTTTATTCCCTTTTAATGCTGAGTAATATTCCATTGTGTATATATACCACAGTTTCTTTATCCATTCATCTATTGAAGGGCATTTATGTTGGTTCCACACTTCAGCTATTGTGAATTGAGCTTCTATAAACATTGAACGGGCTGTGTCACTGTAGTATGCAGTTTTTAAGTCCTTTGAGTATAGAACAAGGAGTGGGATAGCTGGGTCAAATGGTGGTTCCATTCCAAGTTTTCTAAGGAATCTCTATACTGCTTTCCAGATTGGTTGCACCAATTTGCAGTCCCACCAGCAATGTATGAGTGTGCCCTTTCCTCCACATCCTCACCAACACTTGTTTGTATTCTTGATAACTGCCATTCTGACTGGCATGAGATGAAATCTTAGAGTAGTTTTGATTTGTATGTCTCTAATTGGTACAGATGCTGAACATTTTTTCATATATTTGTTGATCAATTGTATATCTTCTTCTGAGAAGTGTCCATTCAGTTCCTTAGACTGTTTATGGATTGGGTTGTTTGGTTTTTTGGTGTTAAATTTGTTGAGTTCTTTATATATCCTGGAGATCAGTGCTCTCTATCTGACGTGCGTTTGGCAAAAATGTGCTCCCAGAATGTAAGCTCTCTGCTCACATCATTGATCATTTCTTTTGCTGAGAAGCAGCTTTTTAGTTTGAATCCATCCCATTTATTGATTCTTGCTTTTATTTCTTGCGCTTTAGGAATCTTGTTAAGGAAGTCAGGGCCTAATTCGACATGATGAAGATTTAGGCCTACTTTTTCCTCAGTTAGGCACAGGGTCTCTGGTCTAATTCCTAGGTCCTTGATCTACTTTGAGTTGAATTTTGTGCATGGTGAGAGATAGTGGTTTAGTTTCATTTTGCTGCATATGGATTTCCATTTTTCCCAGCACCATTTGTTGAAGAGGCTATCTTTTCTCCAGTGTATGTTTTGGCACCTTTGTCTAGTATGAGATAACTGTATTTATGTGGGTTTGTCTCTGTGTCTTCTATACCATTGGTCCATATGCCTATTTTGGTGCCAATACCATGCTGTTTTTGTTATTGTAGCTTTGAAATATAGTTTGAGATCTGGTATTGGATGCCTCCTGCTTCACTCTTCTTGCTAAGGATTGCTTTGGCTATTCTGAATCTCATATTTTTCCAAATGAATTTCAGGATTGCTCTTTCTAATTTTATAAGAAATTATGTTGGGATTCTAATTGGAATTGCATTGAATCTGTATAGCGCTTTGGATAGTATGGTCATTTTGACAATATTTATTCTGCCTATTCAAGAGCATGGGAGATCTTTCCATCATCTAAGTTCTTCTTCAATTTCTTTTTTAGTATGCTATAGTTTTCATTGTAGAAGCCTTTCATCTCTTTTGTTAAGTTGCTTCCCAAGTATTTTTTTTGAGCTATTGTAAATGGGATAGTTTTCCTAATTTCTCTTTCAAAGGATTCATTACTGATGTATAGAAATGCATTTGATTTATGGGTATTGATTTTATATCCTCCTACTTTGCTGAATTCATATATTAATTCTAGAAGTTTGCTGGTGGAATTTTTGGATCCTCTAAGTAAATAATCATGTTGTTGGCAAATAATGATAGTTTAACTTCTTTTCCTATTCTTATCCCTTTAATTTCTTCTGTCTAACTGCTCTGGCTAGGGTTTCAAAGACTGTGTTGAATAGAAGTGGTGAAAGAGCACATCCCTGTCTTGTTCCTGTTTTTAGGGGGAATTTTTCAAATTCCTCCCCATTGAGGATGATATTGGCTTTTGGTTTTGCATACATAGCTTTTATAATGTTGAAGTATGTTCCTACTATCTCTATTTTTCCTAGTGTTTTGAACATGAAGAGGTGCTGTGTTTTGTCAAATGCTTTCTCAGCATCTATGGAAATAATCGTATGATTTTTGTCAGTAAGGCTATTGATATGATGAATTACATTTACTAATTTCCATATGTTGAACCAAACTTGCATCCCTGAGATGAAACACACTTGATTGTGGTACACTATTTTTTAATATGTTTTTGTATGCAATTTTCCAGCATTTTATTGAGAATGTTTGCATCAATGTTCATCAAGGATATTGGTCTGAAGTTTTCTTTCTTTGATGTGTCTTTGTCTGGTTTTGAAATCAGGGTGGTACTAGCATTATAGAATGAGTGTGGAAGGGTTCCCTCTTTTTCTATTTTATGGAATAATTTGAGGAGTATTGGTATTAATTCTTCTTTGAAAGTCTTGTAGAACTCGGCTGAGAATCCGTCTGGTCCTGGGCTCTCCTTTGCTGGTAAGCTTTGATTGCTTCATCTATTCCTTGCTTGAAACTGATCTGTTTAAGTTGTGTATGTCCTCCTGATTCAATGGATGCTCCATTGTTCTGAGCTGATCATATGCCTCTAGAAATTTATTGGTGTCTTCAGGATTTTCTATTTTACTGGAGTACAGATTTTCAAAATAGTTTGTAATTATCTTCTGTATTTCAATAGTATCTGTCATGATATTTCCTTTTTCATCTCAAATATTAGTAATTTGAGTTTTCTCTCTCCTCTTTTTCATTAGGGTTGCTAAGGGTTTACCAATTTTATTTATTTTTTCAAAGAACCAGTTTTTTGTTTTGTCAATTTTTTGAATTATTTTCTTTGTTTCAATTTCATTGATTTCAGCCCTGATTTTAATTATTTCTTGTATTCTATTTCTTTTGGTGTTGATTTGTTCTTCTTTTTCCAGAACTTTGAGATGTAATGTCAGGTCATTTATTTGTTGACTTTTTCTTCTTTTAACGAATGAGATCAATGCAATGAACTTTCCTCTTAACACAGCCTGCATAGGGTCCCAGAGATTTTGATATGTTGTATCAGAGTTCTCATCTACCTCTAATAATTGTTTTATTTCCTTTCTGATGTCTTCTGTTATCCATGCATCATTCAATAGTGATTATTTAGTCTCCAGGTGATGGAGTAACTTCATTTTTTATTTTATCATTGATTTCTAATTTCATTCCATTATGGTCTGATAGAATGCAGGATAGTATCTCTAGTTTTTTCTATTTGCTGAGTTGCTTTGTGGCATAACAAACATATGGTCTATTTTAGAGAAAAATTCATGTGCTGCTGAGAAGAAAGTGTATTCACTTGTTGATGGATGAAATATTCTGTATGTCTGTTAATTCTAAATTATTGATTTGTATTGTTGAGTTCTATGGTTTCTTTGTTTAGTTTTTGTTTGGAATATCTGTCCAGTGGTGAGAGAGGAATGTTAAAGTCACCCGGTATTATTGTGTTGTGGTCTAGTTAATTTTCAAAATTGAGAAGTATTTGTTTGATATACATGGATGCTTCATTGTTCGGGACATAGGTATTTGATTGTTATGTCTTGTTGATGTATGATTTCCTTAAGCAGTATGAAATGTCCTTCTTTATCTCTCCTATCACTGACTTGAAGTCCACTTTATCTGATATGAGGATGGGGACCCCTGCTTGTTTATGCAGTCCATTTGAGTGGTATATTTTTCCCCTCCTTTTACCCTCGGTCTGTGGATATCTTTTTCTGAGATGAGTCTCTTGAAGGAAGCATTTTATTGGATTTTATTTTTTAAATCCAATTTGCCAGTCTATGTCTTTTGATTGATGAGTTTAGGGCATTAACATTCAGGGTTATTATTGAAATATGGTTCATATTCCCATTCATTTTGGTTTATTTTTGGCTTGTAACTTGCCTTGGTATCCCCTTTGATTGGCTTTTCCTTTAGTGTAGTCCCTCCCTTTGCTGATTGTCATTGTTGTTTTTCATTTTCTCCTCATGAAATATTTTGCCAAAAATGTTCTCTAATGCAGGCTTTCTCATTGTAAATTCTTTTAACTTTTGTTTATCACAGAAATTTTTTATTTCATCATCAAATCGGAAGCTTAACACATGCTCTATTTTAGAGAAAAATCTATGTGCTGCTGAGAAAAGTTAATTCACTTGTTGATAGATGAAATATTCTTTATATGCCTGTTAATTCTAAATTATTGATTATTTTTTATTATTGACTATTATAAATTATTTTGCTGGATATAAGATTCTTGGTTGGCACCCATTTTCTTTTAGACCTTGGTATATGTTGTTCAGGATCTCCTGGCTTTGTGGGTCTGGGTTGAGAAAACTGCTGAAATCTGTATTGGTTTCCCCCTGGATGTAATCTGTACCTTCTCTCTTGCAGCTTTTAAAATTCTACCTTATTGTACATGGTAGGCATTTTCTTTATAATGTGCCTTGGTGTGGATCTGTTGTAGTTTTGTACATTTGGTGTCCTATAAGCCACTTGTATTTGATTTTCTAATTCATTCTTCATGTTTGGGAAATTTTCTGATATTGTTTCATTGAAGAGATTGTGCATTCCTTTGCTTTGTATCTCTGTGCCTTCCTCTATCCCAATAATTCTTAGGTTTGGTTTTTTGATATTATCTCATAATTTTTGGATGTTTAGTTCATGGTTTCCTACCATCTTCATTGTTTTCAAGATTATGTATTCATCTTTATTTTCAAGATTATGTATTTTGTCTTCATTTTTCAAGATTATGTATTTTGTCTTCATTTTTCAAGATTATGTATTTTGTCTTCATAATCTTTATTTCAAGATTATGTATTTCAAACTTTATTTTCAAGATTATGTATTTTGTCTTCATTTTCTGAGTTTCTATCTTCCAAGTTATCTAGTCTGTTGGTGATGCTTTCTATTGACTTTTTTATTTGGTTTATTATTTCCTTCATTTCAAGGATTTCTGCTTTTTTTTTTCTTTAATGTCTCTCTCTCTTTCTTGAAGTAATATTTTGCTCCCTGTATTGCACTCTTATCTGTTTGTTGGAGTGATCAATTGTTGCCTGTAATTGCTCTCTTATATTATTCTGCATTTCACAGATCATTTTAGTTATGTACCTTCTGATCTCCTTCTCTGACATTTCATCTACTGTGCTGTCAGTGGATTCTAATATTGTACCATCTTGGTTTGGTTTTGAGGCATTTTCTTCCCTTGTTTTTTTATGTTGTTCATGTGTCTTCCTCTTTAGCAGTGCTGATCTGTGGTATTACAGTTTATACCCTATAATCTTGTCGTGTTCCGGCCAGTTACCAATACCTCACCTCTGGTATAACCAAGCCTGTAGGGATCTTGGGGATGACCTTCCTGGTCCTGGTTGTTGACTCTAGATGGAAGTAGGCAGGGACAGCTGCCAGTTGGTAGATGGGGGGCCACAGAGCGGCACTTGGTTGGTCTTGTCCTCTGCATGTGCACAGTTGGTCCACAATCTTTATCCTATAGGTTTATAGATCCCCTATAGCGTTCCAATACCTCTGCTTTAAGGGGGAATCCAATATTAACAGATCTTCTCATCCAGTAGGTGGCATTGCCTGTTGTTTACTAGTATTTCTCTTCTTAGGTCCAAGATTGCAACTAAGGAGTCCCAAAATAAAGGCATCTGTTTTCAAGGTTAGGGTGTAGGTCGAGTGGTGGCATTGGGCAACATGTTCAGAGATGCCACTCTGTTGCATGCTGTACAGAGTAGAAGGTTGACTCCAGATCCTGTCCAGCATCCCCAGGTGTAGGTGAACAGGGGAGTTCCACATTGGTAGATGGAGGTCCACACAGGAGCAGTAGCCACGGGTCCTACACAGAAGCTGGGGATCCCACGTGGGAACCACAGCTAGGAGTCCTGCATGGTGTATGGGCACTGGGGATGGGTCTTGCATGGGCAATCAGCCAGGGTAATGCTTGGGAAAGTGGCTGGGGTCCTGTGCAAATGCTGGGGCCTGGCAACTAGAATTCCTGCATGGAGGCAGCTGTTGGGGGTCCTCTAATAACTCGCAGAGAAACAGTATTTCCATTACTTTAATCTCTGGTCCTGGAGAGACTAGGAATGTAGCGTCTATCTAGGCCGCCATCTTGGAATCCCCGTCTTCTTACTTTTAATGGGAATAGAAGGGTTGTGGATCTCCTAAGCACTACTGCCCTTCAGAACTGGAGCAGGAGCTTCAGCAGCCATCATGACCCACATCCTCAGAAACTGTCTTCTTCAGATGCTTGATATGAGCTCAGTAACCAGAGGAAGAGCTGTAGGCAGGACCCTACTCTGGAACCACAGCCCCTATAAGCCTCTTGTATTTGATTTTCCAATTTATTCTTCATGTTTGGGAAATTTTCTGATATTGTTTCATTGAAGAGATTGTGCATTCCTTTGCTTTGTATCTCTGTGCCTTCCTCTATCCCAATAATTCTTAGGTTTGGTCTTTTGATGTTATCCCATAATTTTTGGATGTGTAGTTCATGGTTTCCTACCATCTTCATTGTGCAGTCACCTTTATTTTCAAGATTATGTATTTTGTCTTCATTTTCTGAGTTTCTATCTTCCAAGTTATCTAGTCTGTTGGTGATGCTTTCTATTGACTTTTTTATTTGGTTTATTATTTCCTTCATTTCAAGGATTTCTGCTTTTTTTTTTCTTTAATGTCTCTCTCTCTTTCTTGAAGTAATATTTTGCTCCCTGTATTGCAGTCTTATCTGTTTGTTGGAGTGATCAATTGTTGCCGGTAATTGCTCTCTTATATTGTTCTGTTCTTCACAGGCCATTTTAATTATGTACGTTCTGAACTCCTTCTCTGACATTTCATTTACTGTGCTGTCAATGGATTCTATTATTGTACCATCTTGGTTTGTTTGAGGCATTTTCTTCCCTTGTTTTTTTTATGTTGTTCATGTGTCTTCCTCTCTAGCAATGCTGATCTGAGGTATTACAATTTCTAACCTATAATTTTATAGTGTGCCTACAAGTTACCAATAAATCACTTCTAATATAATCAGGTCTTCAGGGACCTCAGGGATGACTTTCCTGGTCCTGGCTATTGTCTCTAGATGGAAGTTGGCAGGGACAGCTGCTGGTTGGTAGATGGGGAGCTGCAACACAGTTGGTCTCCTCCTCCTCCGTGCATGAGCAGTAGGTCTTCTCTTCCTCCTCCACAAGTCAGGTGAGGGTCAGTCTCAGTTCATATTGCTTTTGAAGCCATTAACAATTTTTTTAAGAACAGCTTATTTTCTTTCTTCATTCACAAGGACATTAATGTGTTTTGAAAAATCCTCTCTGCAATCACAGTCTAAGGAATTTGATTTTAAAATCATTCATAAAAGTAATTTATATACTGAAATATTAACACTTTGAGTATTATATATACTATAAATCTTTTTCCAAGTTTCTCATTTGATTTTTAATGTCATTTATTCTATTTTTAATCATTTCCCCCAAACCACAGGCAAACTCAGGTTCAACTGATTCTCCTCCAGCTTTCCTCCCCACCTTCCTGTTGGGGGCTAACTCCTTTGGTCCCACAGCCTTGTGATTGATTATAGTATTTGCTTGTCTTTTCTTGCCTCCATACTAGTACCTTCTTGGAGACAGAAACTACACCTTCTATGCAACATTTATACTCTAGTAGATGTCTAATGTTTATTAGATGAATAAATGAAAGAATATGCCTTTGGTCTGGCACAATTTCCAAAGAGCAACTTCATCATAATAGTGATATTACCTGAAAAATACAATGTTACGTGATCTCATAACACCTTCTTCAGGCTTGGTCACAACATCTTGGACCTCGAATCACTGACTGTATATTTCCTCTCTTTGTAAAAATTTGAGAAGTTCCATAAATTATTTTTCCTCCTCTAAGAAAAAATTAACATTAAGTAGTGATCCTTTTTCTTCCAATTATACTTTTATATCTTAATAATTGAAACCTTCTTGATAAATTCTATGTAAATATATTTAGAATCAAGTCATATAATCTTGGATGATAGTTATCAGGACATAAAAAGAAAGAAAATTCAAGTTTGTGTAGTTATTGAAGTGCTTGAAATCAAATACCAACTTTATCACTTACTAGTGTGCAAGACTAAAATTATTTAGCCTTGATAAACTTTAATTACATCATCTTTAAAGGGTAAATGGTAATGGCATATGCCTCAAAATGATTGTGATATAATCAAGATCATATCTGTAATACACTTACCAAGAGTCTGACATTATAAAAAATAAATGGTAGCTACTACTAGTTTTTAATTGAACTAGCCAGTATTGCTTAAAAGAATCATTTATCATAACTAAATATCTACATTCTGGCTAGTATTTGCCCTAAATCTAGCAAAATTGAGTTTCCCAAGTAATAAGCAGCTTAATTGCAAATCAATGCCTACAAATAGCTTGTCTGGCATCATGCCTTATGGGGTCAATATGCAAACCTGTTGCTTATGCTTTCTTTCACATCATCTTAACACACATTTTATGTGACTCTACCTGGTGTTGTTTTGTATCTCAAAATCAGCCTCTCCAGAAGATGACTGCTATTTCTGGCTATACCACTCCCAGATCCCTGAATGACTGTGGCAAAACCCGTATTTTAAGTTATGTAATCCCAAGTATTCAGCCTAAATTTGTGAAAAACCACCAGCCATTTTTTTCCCAATGAACTGTGAACACTGACTCACAAAGAAACCCTTCATTTTACTTATTAGCTTCCTTTGGGCCAAGCACTTTTAATCCCTGTAAGAGATCTGTAAGATAGGCATTATTTCTATATGTTAAAGTTGAGGAAACTGAGACACAAACAGATCAAGCATATTGCCCAAAGTCTTTCAACTACTTAAGTGACAAAATTCTTTCCCTTTTCCTTTCTAAAATTCCTATCCCCAGATACATATTATCCTCTCCTTTAAGTCCTTATTCAAGCACTTCTCCAGCCACAAGAGAAGGATAGCCCTGCTTTCTGCCCATAGCTGGGAATATGTCTTTCACTGATCACTCCAGAACATTTTTCCATAAGATTTTCTGAATGAGCAGCCCTGGAAAAAATAACATGGAGAATTTAAACGGAATGTAAGGAGAAGAGAAATGAAAAATCACTATAGTCACACAGAAAAAAATTGATCATAATAGTCAAAAAATAGAAACAACCCAAATTTCTTTTGACAGATAAATGAATAAATAAAATGTGGTATATTCATACAATGGAATATTATTCAACCTTAAAAAGATACGGAATTCTGATACATGCTGTGGAATGTATGAGCCTTGAAAACATTAGGCTAAGTGAAATAAACCAGACAAAAGAGAACAAATACTTGACCACTGCTAAGAGGTACCTGGAGTGGTCAAAGAAAATAGAAAGGTGATTGTCAGGAGCTGAGGAAAGGAGCAAGTGAGAAGTTGTTTAATAGGTAGAGAGTTTCAATACAGAATAATGAGAATGTTCTGGAAATGAATGGTGGTGATGGTCACACAGCAATGTGAACATACTTAATGCCACTGATTGTTACACTCAAAATATTTAAAATGATACATTTAATCTTATCTATATTTCACAATGATAAACACTGGAGGTGATTTTCACTTCTGATTATAACTCTAGAGTATATTGTTGTTCCTGATCTTATAATTTTGTTCTATTTTGATTTTTCCTGGATTTTGTTAGAGATTTTACAGAATAACCTTTTACAAAAAAAAAATGCTATAAGTTAAACATTGTTTCTCTTTTGTCTAATTACCATAATACAGATTCACTAGAGCCATTATACTGGAAAGTACCCAAAAAATCTCTAAAAATATTTCAACTAACCAACAAAAGAAGACAGAATAAAGAATGACATTTGCAACTTTAAGGAATGCTTATAAAACCCTGTAGGCTTTTCTCCTCCCTATTCTCCTTGACTTGACTTTTCTGCTACAATAAATACTATCATTCACCATCCTGTCCTTTGAATTTCTCCCTTTGACTGGTTCTCTAACTGTTCCCTGAATACCCACTCTGTGAATCATTCCTGAAGACAGGTTCAGTACTTACCCCTTTGTTTCTCTGGAATATATATATATTATATATATATATATTTTTTTTTTTTCATTTATTATACAAAAGTTCATTGAATTTCTCCTAAGTACCTGGCACTTTCTAAAGGCTAGGAATATAATAGTAAACCAAATGCAGTCCTTGCTTCAATGTTCCAGTGTGGGAAACAGACAATGTCTTCTAATTAGAAAGCTTTAACTCTTCTTCAAGCTGAGTTATTTTATGTTCTATTTGCTGCATGGCATCTGTGATAGTTTGCTGCATAGGTGGCCCCCAGCCAACCATACATCCTGTATGGACATTCCCCAGTAGTGCCCTCACTAGAATCAGCTAAGCCTGTGACTTGCTTTAAGAATTTTTCTCAAAATGCAAAGGCAAAATAAGATTTTTCTATAAGTACACTGCACTTCAATAAAATATAGAGAAAAATAAAGAATAGCAACTCAAAGCAGAGACAGGAATGGGCATGACATGCTAAGAATCAATAGCATGAAATTGTAGAGATGTGTGTCAATATTAAGTCCATGATTTTCCCCCCTTAATTTTATCTTCATACTAGGGACAAAAACACAGAAATTGAGAAGAAAAAGAAAGAGCCACAGTGATCACATCCAAAAATTAAAAGATTACAAAATTTATTATGTTTGCAAAAAGATGTTTAAAATATCTATGAATACCCTACAGACCAAACAAGCAGTTTTATATTGTCCAAAGGCATTTAATGTAATAAAGAAGCTCCTGAAGTCAGTAGCTCCTAAGACAATGAGTTTATTCAATGAACACAGGGATGCAGGGAGCAAAGTTACTGTTTTTCATCTAAAAAGAGATTGTTCATATTTTTAACATAAAATTCAAGGTTATAAAATATATTTTGATACAATTAATATAAAATATACTAATCTAAAACTCAAAAAACTTAGAACTAGCTAGCTATGCTACACTAGATAAGTTAACTTAATATTTCTGACCTCCAATCATCATCTCTAAAATGAATGTAAACTATATATTCCCTTCTGGTTTTGGAATTCTGGGAGCCTCTGATTCTAGGTGGATCAATGCCACATGATGATTAAGTCTTAACAGTGCGTGGCTGATGCAAAGTGGTGACAGTGAGGAATTATGAGTCATGAGCATGAAGGTTGGCAGTCAACAGCAGGGAAGGGAAGATTGTGAGCCCATTATGTTTTCTATGATAGTTATAAATGGATTAAGGTGGATAGTAAGTGATAATGAGGACTTGAAATAAACGGCATTAATTGCAAACAAGATGAAAAGAAAAGGCTGTAATTTCATATTTTTAAAGAAGCACTGGGAAACCAATATTCCCAACTTCTTATGAACTGAAGAGAGCTAAAAAGATGAAATTATGCCAAGTCCATTCCTAAGTACATTAATTTGTCCTTTAAGATATTGCTTGTATCTATTTCTTCCTTTAGGTCTGTACTATCATTACCCTTATCCATGTTCTTACTATATCAGCTAGGTTACCATGAAACCCTTCTGTTTTATTTCACTGACTCTAATCTTTTTTCTAAAATCCTTTTTCCATAGGTAGCTATTAATATAACATTCCTTACTCATTTCACCATGTACACATATATATCAAAATATCACCTTGTACACTATAAATATATGAAATAGTTGTCAATCATACCTTAATAAAGTGAGAATAAATAAATAATACTTCATAAAAATTTCTTTACACAAGTCCCCTCTTCAAAACCCTATAACTCCCTCTTGCTACCCATATCAAGCCTGTACCTCTCTACCAGATTCTCAAGGCCTTCTATAATTTGACCTCATCTCACCTTTTCAGCCTTTTCTCCCTTATTAACATACACTAAGCACTTCAGTCAAGTACTTCCCACCCAGGTTACTCTTCCAATCCAACCTCTCCCTCAGCTCATTTATCACTCTAGTACATACAATGCAATTCTATCTCCATGCTTTTGATATATGTTCTAACTCTTAGAAATACTTTATCCCATCCTGTTCATCTATTAAAATTCTATACATGTGCCAACAAATGTCACCTCATTTATATATTACTGATTATCTCAGTATGAATAACAGCAACCCAGTCCTTAAGACAATCAAATATGAATATGAATAAATAAACCAATTAATGGAGAACATTATGCTATGTGAAGTAAGCCAATCCCAAAAAACCAAATGCTGAATGTTCTCTCTGATTAGTGGATGCTGATACAAAAGGGGGGTGGGGATGGGGAACATAAGAGAAATGGAGGAACTTTGGATGGGGTAGGGGAGAGGTGGGGTGGGCAGGAGGAACGGGAGTAGCAAAAATGGTTGAATGAGATAGATGTTACTACCCTAGGTGCATGTATGAAAACACAAATGATGTAACTCTATCTTGTTTGCAACCAGAGAGATGGAAAAATTGAGCTCTATATATGTACTATGACTTGAAGTGCATTTAAATTAATTAATTAATTTAAAAAACAAATAAATAAACCAATCAAAATAATTTGTGAGCAGAATGCATGGAATTTTGTGAGATCACAGAGAATGGACATTGAAACCATAGCTGGTAGATCAGAAATGGCTTCTTAGAGCAAGTGAACCTTCACCCAAGTCTTTAAGGGAGAGAACACAAATGAAAACACATATGTGAAGGCATAAAATGGCATAATGCATTCAGAAAAATGAAAGTGATTCAGGATCTACAACAAATTGTACACCTGTGGGAGGTGGCAAGATATGAGGCCAAAAATGTAGGCCAGAGCTAGAATGCATTGAATTGTTAGGTAACTTGCAAAAGAGTTTTGATTGTACTCCTAAAACAATGGGAAACAATTGAAAAATTTTAAGTAGGAGAGTTAATTCAAGTGATAAAACCCAGTTTTTAGAAAGAACATTCTGATAAAAATCAGAAATAAAGTTTCAAAATAAAGGCCGAGAGATCACTTAGAAGACAATTTTAATTGTGTGTAACACACATAAACACAAATACACACACACACACACAATGTAGAAAAAGAAAAGAGATTCCAGAGATGTAGAAAACAGAAATGATAGTACATAGTTTCTGAGAAACACCAAGATCAATTCCTTCTTCCTAGTCCATCTACATATGGTTCAGCACCTACATGCCACATACAGTTATGATTGCTCATTTTCTTTTACCTCCCAATTTTACTTTACCTCCCAATCAGATTGTACCATCACTAAGGGCAAGGACTAGATTCTCACTTTCACTTCTTATGTCCTTCCTGTCACTAAGTACACTGATAAGTACCTAGTGAGTATTAGTAAATATTTATGGAATAAAGATTGTGTTTTCAATTAAGCAAAATGTTATTTACTGCTTTAGACTATGAGCCTGCACTAACTACATTAGAGAAAACTGAGCACAATAAACTTGAAATAAATATTTGTGGAACTGAAAAACAAACTGAATATGCAATTCTAAATTGCTCACTGTGCATAAAATATATATGTCACTAAACACTCACCAGGATGACTAAAATTTAAGAATGACAATGCAAAGGGTTGACTAAGAGCTACTAAGTATGTGAAGCATCTAGAACTCTCACAAAATGCTGGTAAGAAGGTGAATAGATGAAATCACTTTTGAAAACTGTAGGGTAATTGGTACTAAACTCAATGTATTCAGATCCAATTACCAAACAATTGCATTTCATTTGGATATAAAACAATAGTTTTACATCCAAAAGAAAGACTTCCTATGTCTATTAAAAATTATGACAATGCTGACATCAATTTTATTCATCATAAGCAAAAATGGACATTTAATGTACATTAACAGTAACAATGATAAGTAAACTGTGGTATTTCCATATGGTAGAATGCTACACACAAAAAAAGTAAATTAATGCAACATGCAAGAACATACATGAATCTCACAGACATGATGATAAGAAGTCCAACACTAAAGAGCATATACTATGTGATTTCAATGTGTACAAAGCTCAAGAATAGACAAAACTAATCTATGGCAATAGACATTGGAATAGTTAATGCCACTGGGTAAGAAAGGGTATTGAATGGGAAGAGACATGGGGAGATCTTCTTGGGTGACAGAAAAATTGTACATTTTGGCCAGAGTAACAACCATACAGTCACATGTATATGTGAATATTCACTTATTGTACACCTAAAAGTAACGCAGTTAATTGTGTGCATAATTCAAAACAAGTTTTGAAGTGTCTGTGTCTTCTTTTATTTTGGCATTCGGTTACTTTGGCACTAGATTGATATAAAATCATTTCTGAAGGGAAATGATGAGAATCCCACTTCACGTGTACAGTACTTCATTTCTATAAACAGCAAAAAATGACTAAGATTTTAAGAGGGCAATGCAATTTCTCCATCTCTTAGGAGGTATTCAGAGGTCTTCAGTGCTCAAACATAATGTTCTATTGCCATTTTGTACTTTCTCTCCTCCCAATTCCCCAGTTTCATTATCTAAGTAATCATCCAGATTAGGATAGATTTGGGTCCTCAGAGGAATTCACTTGGCCCTAAAAGAAGTCAGGTTATGAGGAAAGATATACTGATCTAAAATTAACATTATAAAATGCACAGTAAAAAAGATAAAAGCAAGAAGGTGAGATGGCTGAAAATAATGTGAGGAAAGGCCTCCTTTTTAAGCTTCTGAAAGTTGAGAAGACACATAAGAAGGGCAGATGAGAAAAGGGTGGACCATACAATTTAAGGACACACATCCAATCTTCCCTGTGTCCATGAGCTCTTCTACAAGTTATACTGCATTGCCATGGAAAGAATCAAAATTTGGGGGGACAGAAAAGCCCTACGTGCAACAATGAAACTTTATTTCAGATTATACCACTTTCAAGTTATCCCAAATCTTATCAAACCATCTATTTCTTCATATACCAGTTTTCTCATAATAAAATGAGGATAATAGCACTTATCTCATATTTTACTGTGAGGAATATTAAATAAGTGATCCAAGGCACTCAGACAGTAACTTGCATAATAAATGCTTAATAACTTACTACTACTTAACTACTTACTACTACTTAATAACTTACTACTACTTAACTAAAAATTTATAGATAATTTGGAAAAACTTCTTGGGTATCTCCCTATCCATTAAACTAAACTGAGATGTAGACCATGCAGAATACATTATGTACTTTAAGAATAAGATATATGGTTAAGTCCACTTGCAATAATTTCCTGGGGTTCTACAGAGTACTAGCCTCACCAAATAATAATAATTTTTAAGTTGTGTGATCAAATAATCAAAATTAAAACTATCACTGTAGTTTCTTAGAGATTTTAATGGACTAAGCAGATAGATCACAGATAATTTGTATAGATATAGATAAAGACATTCAGCATTTATCAAAGACCATCATACAAAATAATTTTCTAAAAAAAGACCATCATATAGCACAACCCAAGAGGCATTACTTACATACTAAAAACACTAGTGCAGAGTATAGCAGCCCTGTATTTTTCAAACATGTCTGAATAATTTTATGTGAAGCAACTCAAAGTACAAATGATCCTCAGAAATTCTGAATTAAGTTCAATCAGTTTCTGATAACATATTCAACATATAGATAGCTAAAAGTAAAGCTCTCCAAAGTATAGGAAGAGACCATTCTATTTTATACTATTTAACCAAAAAATTATGTCAATATAGTTCTTAAAAACTACGGTTGATAAAAAAATATATAAATATATATATATATATATA
>PVHX01025080.1:0-22972 GCA_004024805.1 Geosciurus inauris | reverse complement strand
GCTAAGCAGCTAAGGCAAGGTGCGAAGCAACTCAGTGAGACCCTGTCTCTACATAAAACACAAAATAGGGCTGGGAATGCGGCTCAGTGGTCGAGGGCCCCTGAGTTCAATCTCCAGTACCAAAAAAAAAAAAAGGTATCCCAGGACTGAGATTGTGGCTCAGTAGTAGAGCGCTTGCTTTGCATGTGGGAGGCACTGGGTTCGATCCTCAGCACCACATATAAATAAATGAATGAATAAAGGTCAACCAACAAATAAAATTTTTTTGAAAAGTACCCCAGAAAGAACTTTGTTTATAGCTCCTGCATCACCATATTTAGGCTACTGATATAATAAGTAACAGGGAGAACGGTGAGGATGCATTCTTTTTCTCCTCATGGAGTTGTCCTCTCTTTTAGAGAACTCATTAAGCTTGACTGGTCTTCACAGCAGTTAAAAAACAAATCTCAGTTTGTGCAAACCAGCCATGTGGCATGTCTGGATACCATTCCTTCCTAGGTCAAGCTGCTGCCCCATCAGAAACAGGAAGGATTTGGAGACTCTGTAGAAGTTTCCCAGCCATTTAAACTTCCCTAGCTGAAGATACTTTCTTTCTACTAGGCATGACATGTGACACATGGCAGCCATTTTGGAAAGGCCAGATGAGAAGAGACTCAATCCACACTAAGAGGAAACTTACCGTTTGCCATGTATCTACAAGCTTCTCTACCATGTGCTCTCAGACATTTGTAAATGACGAGAGGGGAAACTGAATCATTAAAAAATCCACCCAGGTAGGAAAAGGCCTGATTATTTTAGTCACTGGAAGGCAAATCTTGGGAAAATGATGAGATAGCAGGACCTCATGAGCTATATCCTAAGCCTTCTGGACCAAGGACAAACAAGGTGACATGTAGAGGAAGGGGAGGAGGGACAGAGCTCAAACTCAGTCTTTCCTGTTTCCCCCACAATCTAGTTCACCATGGGCTGATACTTTCAGCATGGCAGCTGCCACAGGGAGATTCAGGATCCAAATTGGAAGATGTCTATGGGAGTAAAGAAGAATGACAAACTTTGCATGCAAAAATAGGAGACAGAAGGTGGTTGAGAATGAGAAAGGATGGCTGAGGACAGTTCCAGATGACCTTGTCTATGCTTTGGACCATTCCATAGAGGCTGGGAAAGCTGGTTCCTATCTACAGGGCTGTCTGAACTCTTTTTGCTATCATGATGCTGAGGCCTATCTCACTGCCAGATGAGAAGCAACTTTGGAAACTGGCTCCCTGCCCCCACCCCTCTTTTGGGAGCGAGAAACAAAACTGAAGAGGAAGGAAGGAAGCCCAAAGAAGCAAAGGGTTTCCCTCCTGGCTGAAGTTTATTGGCACCACCCACTAACATGGGGAATCAGAACTCCCCAAGCAAGCCTAAGGCTGGCATGAAGCCATGAACAACACATCTGATCTTTGCCCTTCTCAAGAGCCCACTTGGGCTGGCCTGAACAACCTCACTTTGTATACTATAGTCTTAAACTGGCCATAGTTCTTGGCAGAGCCCGAAAAAACGAATAAGGCTAGAAGGTATAGAATTTGCTCGATGCCTTGTCAGCATAATTCCTTTCCTGTTGCAATGTGCAAGTCTTTACTTACATTATATTTATTTAAAAAAAAAAGTAGGAAAACATCATCAGAAATGTTTACTGCCGGGGCTGGGATTGTAGCTCAGCAGTAGAGCACTTGCCTCGCATGCATGAGGCCCTGGGTTCGATCCTCAGCACCACATACAAAGCAATAAAATAAAGAAAACGTGCCTATCTACAACTAAAAAAAATTTTGAAAAAAAAAAAAGAAATGTTTACTGCCAACCTAACCCCACCACCCATGCATTGCTCCCAACAAGGCTAATTAAGCCCATTGCTATTAGAGTTACACATTTCTGAAGGCTTGTTATGACAAGAAAAAATAATGAAACTGGTTTCTCCAAGTTGTAAGCATCCAAGTCAAAACATGCTGTTTTTCTTGCCCTTCTCTACTCCTCCAGACAGGCCTTTAGGAAGGCTCTGCTGATCTCACTCATGCTGCTACACATTCATGCTCCTTAAGCCAATGCATACCCAACTTCCACTCAGTGTCAGGCCCATAGAGGCCTGGGGGATCTTCCCTTGAGAACCTCTGTTTGCAGGAAAAGAAACAGGCATTAGAATAATTTCTAACTATAGAAAATTCCACCCAAATTTCTATTGTGACTCCTCCCATCCAATCCCACACTAAGATCTCAGTTCCCATATGGAAATCATGTCCTATGTCCTCTCCTGACCAGCCATGTGTCCTACCCCAGGCAACAGAAGACATGACAGTTCAGGGGGAGGAGCTTGGTGGCCCCTTGATCAGGCTCACTTCATGCATCTTCAGGAAAGTCTTTAGAAGTTTCCCTACCTCCTGACCCCTCTGTGGATCTCCTACCACAAACCCAAAGGCATTACTGAAAATTACCTTTACTGCCAGAGATCTCAGACCATTTGGACATAGCCATTCTCCCCACTGAGCTCTCTCTATGTCCTAATCAAAGTGGATTATAGTAGGACTTGTTTCTCTGACATCTTTACTGAGTGCCCAGGTAACTCCCAGGAGCTTCCATAACAGCTCCTGCCTTCCAATAGACAGAATGGGGCAGGGTTAAGTCTGTGATAGTGATACCAAACCTTTGTGGCAAGTAGAAAAGTCCCCTAGGCCTCAGCCAGGATAATTTCAATTTAGTTAAATTTGAGTGACACTTTTTGAGCCTTAGGATGAGGATAGTACTGTGGTAGATCCCAAAGATACTACAAGAATCAAGACAGTTCAACATACTCATCTTCACTAAACCTGTGATCCCCAAATCTAGCCTTTGTCTGTTGCTCAAACCAGACCCTGAACCCCCTTCCTGCAGTGGTGGGTATGGCCACAGCATCACTAGGTCAGGCTATGAAGGCTAAAGTCCCCTCCTCTAGGCATGCCCAGAGATAAGCTGTTGTTACCCTCAAAGCCCCTCCTCCCCCTTTCCTGCTGTTCTGAGTGGGAGCCAGCCCCTTTCTACATTTTTGTCATACAGGTGCTAAGTAGGGAGTGTCCTGTATCACTAGGTTCAGTTCCCTAAAAGGGGAGTTGACCTGGCTCCTGAGCATTTTGGCAGACTCCAAACTTGGGCTTTGTCCTCTACATCCTGATACTATGCTGCCATTAAGATAGAAAATAACAGCCCTCATCCCTGGCCTTAGGAGCCCTGGCCAGCTACCAAATGGATGTTTCCTGCTGTCGCAGTGTGTGTCGGGAGCTGTGGAGACAAGTTTTGGTAAAGGTATTCCCTGGGGCTTCAAGGTGCCCCCATTCAAGGATCGACCCAAAGAAAGCATTAGCCACCAGCTAGCTGCCCCATCCCCATTTGCTTTTAGTGACATGTTCTTCCCCAGGGGCACAGTAGGGGAACCTCAACCGCACAGCAGGATGCACCTAGCCACCACGGAGGACCCTCCAGATTTCACAGTATCCTATCACGTTAACCTTGGCCTTTGGCCTTAGAAGCTTTCAGGTTAGAAGGAAAATTCAACAAGCGCAGGTCTCACGCTGGGAAGAGAGGCTTGAAGCCAGAAGGCAGGCAAAAGCTAAGGCGAAGAACTGCCAGGGAAGAGTCGGATTCTCCCGCCCCCCTCCCGTTCCCGCCCCCGCCCCGACCTTGGTACTCAAGATGAAACCCAGGGTAGCTCTACCTCTGAGCTACATACCCAGCCGGCCCTCCCTCCCTTTTTTGAGACAGGGTCTAAGTTGCTGAAGCTGGCCTCGAACTTTCGATCTTTCTGCCTCAGCCTCTTGAGTCCCCGGGATTACAGTGGTGCGTCACTATGCCCGGCCAAGAACGGATTTTTACAGGGTCCCAACTACACATATCCGAACTTTCAAGGTTTACTGTTTGGGGTCCCAGGAGAGGAAGCCATCCGAAAACCAGGCCGTCTTTTCCCTGCTGGCTTCCCTTTTAGGAGAACTGCCACGGTGAACGACGCGTTCCGAACCCCAGCTACACTCGGTCTGAAGCTCTAGGAGACCGTGTGGCGGAGGTGGAAAGGCGGCGGGCCTCCACGCAGGCTCGGGTCCGCCACAGTCCCACGAAGCCCCGCCCTTCTCAGGCTTTTACCCTGTCTCCGGCAGTCTCAACTTTGTTCTCAGTGGGTTCCGCCCTGCCCTCCGAGGAAGGTTTTAGCTCCACCCACACCGGATTCTCCCCGCCCACTATTCCTACGCGCGCGGCGCTCTTAACCCCGCCCACGGCCCGTCTCTCCAGTCCGCCCACCGCTGGCTGTTTAGTACTCTAGCGCCACCTCCTGAGAAACTGCGGGCACTGTTCCCCACCTCTAGCCCAGACCAACTTGGCCCCATCCCAGCGGAAACTCAAGGGTCACCACGAAAGCTGCGGATAACTGGGCAATAAGTGCCCCAGAGGGAAAGTCTGGCTACCCAGGTCACTGGGCTCCCTTACCCCAGACTGTCCTCTGGTGGGCCCCTCCTACCAGAACCCCAAAAGATGGGCAGCCTGACTGAATTTCTTGCCTTGTCTCTGCATTTCCTTAGATCCCCATAGGGAAATGGTACCCAGAATTCCTCAGTAGGGGCTTCATGTAATTCCTTGCTGCTCTCCAATACGAAAAGAATCCTGAAATGTTTAACGTAGACTTGAATCTGCCTCCCACTAGCCACAAGACTTGGGCCAACTTCCCTACTCTCTCTGAGCCTCAGTCACCTTGTCTCAAGACGGTGGTTGAGTGGGTGAGCAAAACTGAAAAATTGTCACCAACTAATTTGGATTTTTAAGATACAGTAATACAGTCAGAAGAATGAAGCTCACTACTGAAAGACTGATACTTTTGTTGAGTCTTATCATGGTTTAGAGAAGCTGGGGAAGTTTGTCCAACGTTGGGAGGATGGTGGAGGCTGCAATGGATCAAGTAGTATGGAACTTCTGGAGGACCAGACTGGTCAGGAACTCCTAAACACACCACAAGTTTCTTTGGGTAACAGCCCAGTCCCAGGACTGAGCCAAGGCTCTTGGCCCAAGATAGGTAGTGCCTTTATACCAGAAGAGAATGCAGATTCCTTTACCTTTCTTGGACCCTGTAATCCTTTTGCAGGCAGACTCAAGAGTGAGCTATTATCTCAACCTCATTCCCCAAAGAGTATCCTAGAACCCCTTGGAGACCAGCATCTCACAGATAGGGAAGCCAGGCCAGAGGCAAGCAGGAAAGCAGGCAGATTCCTGTGTCTCTCTTCCTGCCCCTTCTTTCCACCCTTTCTCTAGCTCAAAACTACTGAGCAGATAGCCCCATGTCTACCAAGGAAAGGTTACAGGAATCTGCCAGGAGTGCTGGGGAGCAAGGGTATGTCAGGCCAAAGAGTAGATGTTCCCTGTTCACCAAAGGAGGTAGGGCAATGCAGAGGCCAGAGTTTTGTGGCTTTTCTTTTTCCTGCTCTGGTCTTCCTTTCCTGGGAACTGAGTCAGACTAAGTTCTTAAGAGTTGGCCACCCAGAATCTACTGGCCCACAGGCAGAGCTGCCTGGTTAGAAACTATTCTCCCCTATCCACCTCAAAGCCAACACTAAACTTACCATCAGGCAGACTGTAGTCTCAAGCCCACAGGCAGTAGGGGGTGCTGGGGTGAAGCTGCAGCCAGAGACATCCTTCCATTCCCATCTTCACAGGGGCCCAGCCTAAAGGACTCTTGTCCAGAAAGCTGCCACTCTAGGCAAGAAGCCCATGACAGGACTTTTCCCACTCCCCTCATTTTCATGGGGTTCTCTGTCACCCCCCACCCCTTACGAATGAGGAAACCTAGGATCAAGGAAATCTTAGTTGGCTCAAAGGCAAAAGGGGCGCTAAGAGGAGTTTACATATTGGCAGAGCTTCTAGAACACACACTCAGCCCTCCCAGGGGGCACTGAAACAGGTAAAGGCTCTATGGAGGGCACTAGGCTTCTTCTGAATGAGCCTAGCCAAGTCTCCTCTTCCCTGTCACATGATTCTTCTTCTCATGTCCAAGAACCTGGACAGGCCAGGGAAACAGGTGTTCAGAGGCAGTGGCATTGTAATAAAGACACTGATTTTATTTAGTTTGATATGTTTCTATACAGAATGCAGAAAACACATCTTAAAATCATATAGAAGGAAATAAAAACAAGTCAGTGGTTGGTGAACACTTGAATGTGAGATTGGCTCTCCGTTTCAGAGTCCAATGGCCATCGCCAGCCCAGTGCTCAGGGAGAAGGCTGCCTACAAAGGCATTGTTGCTGTTATTATTCTGTTCACTGCCCCATTGCCTCCAGTTGCTATGGCAACAGGCCATTCTGGGCCAGCCACAGCAGGGCAATACCCAATGGTGGGGTTGCCAAGGGCAACAGAGCTATTTGGAAGGCCTTTCAAAGCCCTCACCTGGAACATTGGAAATTGTTTATTTTTTGACGAGGTCATCAGAAATAAATCTCACCAGGTCAGATTCCACTTGTGCTCCTGACTCTAGGGCATCAGAGAACTCTGGCTTAAACCAGGGCTTAGAAGCATGAGGTCTGGTCACCAGCCACCCATTGGGCCCTCATCTATAGGGTCCTCATACAAGGGTGCTGCTCACTCCAGAGTAGCCTACTGGGGGCTGGGGCAGGGGAGAGAGCTGGGCCCTATGGAAGAAGGCGCAAGGAAAATGCCTCTGGAGAAGAGCAGAATAAAGACCTTTCCCCTCCTGCCTATCTTTCCCTACTGAGGCAGCACACACAAAAACTCTGCAAAACAGTCAAATCCTCTGCAAAACAGTCGATATGGCTTAGAAGTAGCTGCTCCGTGTGCAAAGGGAGCCTGGGTTCACCCACCCACCCTCGATCACGGAAGGGATACGTTATTGCAAAAGGCATTCCTCCCTAAAAGTTACCCAAAATAACTCAGACATCAAGAAAAGTCATGCTCAAAACGATTTCTTCCAAAGGAAGAAAACTGAAGCAGAGTGGATGCCCCTGAGTCATGGGACAGAGATGCAGATGGACGGACGTATGTTTTGCTAAAAAAGGCAAAAGAAGCCCTAGTGTAGTTCCAGAATTTAAACTGTTAGGAAAAGAAGGGGGAGGGGGGGTCAAAATGAGCAAAGCCGTCAGTTCCATGGAATCAACACTAAGAGCTTGTACAAACTGCTGTAAGCATCACCATTTTTAATCTTTTTTTTTAATAAAACAATTTGAGGCTGTATAAAAACTTTAGTAAAAAATTAGCTTTGAGAGCCCACAGATTTTTACTATGAACTATTGCTGGCACTCCTCCCCAGCCACCAAACATTTTCCAGTCATTCAGGCCTAAGGCCTGGGACTGGAGTGCCAGAGAAAGGGAATGGGGTGGGTTTGGGGTGGGACTGTGAACTGCTGGGACAAAGCGGCCAAGGTCAAGTGAGGAAAGAGCATCACATGACATAAAAATATTGCATCGTCACCAAAATGTCCCCCACTGAGTGTTTCAAAAAACATGATATTCCTTTTGGGGAGAGGGGGGACATACCAGAAGGAAAAAACAAAATAGGTTGATGTGGTTGAGTCCCTCAACCTCCCAGGTGCCCCCATGAGCAGATGGCCCACCTTGGAGCACCTAGGTTGGGGGCTATGACCACCACTGCCTCTTGGAGTCTCTTTTCCATGGAAATGAAGACCCCTTGGTGGTGGGCCACTCGAGTGCATGGGGTGGAGGTGGGGATGTCCACAGCCCAAGAGGCCCCTCCAGCTTCTAGCCTCTGGCAACAGCAGGAGAGCAAACCCAGCACCAAGGCCCTGGCCCCCCCAAGCCAGGGTCAGGAGGCCCCCCATCAGGCTCTGGGGTATCAGAGCAACCAAGTTGACATAGTGTGAAAAAATAGGATTCCTTTGATAAAAAATACTGTCCCTTGGTCTTCTCTAAGTTTGAAACACCCTGGGAGCTTATTTTTAGCAAAGCAATTCCCCATACCCACCCAAAAATTATACATACAAGTTTAGGTAAACAGCAGATTAAATGTAAAAACTTAACCTTAACTTCTGAAAGTCCTTTGAATTTAATCTTTAGCTACTGTTTTCCATGTTACATCCTGCAGCTAGACACACGTGAATAGAAAAAACAGTACAGTTAGTGTTAAAGGCAAAACGCAGAGAGCTGGGGACCACCCAGCACTGCCTGCAAGTTCATTCACGGTTCCTCGCTCCCTCCATCTAACATCTACGCAAACAATGTTTTCAGAGCCAGCCATCAAAAAACTCAGCGAAGAATTTTCTATGAACAAACAAAAAGCTGTTAGGCAAAAAATAAAAAAGTCCCCAAAGTTTCTCCAGCTGCTTTGGGGTTTGGGAGGACCAGAGAGGGTGGGCCCGTCTAGGCCCCATGTGTCAGTGTGTGCTAGATTGGGTGTCAGCTACCGGTGGGTGATGGTCTGCAGGTCACCGGTCTCCACAGACAACACCAAGTTGTCTCCAGGCCCCTGCCCTAACCCTGCCTCCACCTAGGCGCTTGTGGGTTAAGGGGGGACATAGGGAGGGGGTGACCGGTATGGGGTCATGTTCTTGGGACGGGAACCCTTGCCCTCCATGGGGGCTGTGAAGGGTGGGGGGGGCTGATAAGGAGGTGCATTGGGATCCTCATCCCTCAGGGGCGTGTACTCTCCCACTGTGTCCTGGTTCAAAGGAGTAGTCTCGGGCACACTCTGGTTGGGGTACTCGGGAGGTGGGAGGGGGGCCTTCTCCTCCTGCAGGATGAGTGGCATGCTGGAGGAGGGTGGGGGCTTGGAGTCATCCAGCTCATCAGCAAAGATGATAGGCACCCCTTTCTTGATAAAAGTGGCCTGGTCCTCAAGGGTAAGCTTGCCCTTCCTCTTCTTGCGATAACATATCATTGCAATGATACCAGCAATAAGCAGGATGGCTGCAACTACCACGGCTGGAATGACTGTGTGCAAGTAAACGTCATCCTCACTGCTCTTTTCAGGGTCCCTATCTGGCACCTCTGTGGTTGGTGCTGGTGAGGACCCCATCTTGGGTGGTAGCACAGGGATAAACTGTAGGTGTCGACAACTGCCAGAGCCTGTCACAGCAATGCTCATGGCCTTAAAGTCAGGCTCCAGGGCATTGGAGAAAGCAGACCGAGGTTTCCCATTATCTTCAGCAATCCTCCGGCTCAATCCAATAATCTGCTCCCTTGGGCAGGGCTCCAAGGGCAGTGTGTTGTTGGTCCATTCCACCTCGATTGAGCCCCGGGTGATATTCTGCAGGGTCACAGTGCTGCAGTTTCGGTCACCAAAGGCAAAGGCCAGCTTCTTCACCAAGGCTATCTTCTTGTGGATATCATTTACCACTGTTGCTGGGTCACCAACAAATTTGGCCTTAAACCTTGCAGGAGCCCTGTCTCCTTGAGGGCGCTTGTGGACATGGATCTCAAAAGCATCTACAGCTGAAAGGCCCCCCTTGTCTGTGGCATGCATGAAATACTCATGTTTACCCACATGACTGCTGTCAGGCAGGCCATACATGAGCTGGCTATTGCTGTTGAACTGCACCCAAGATTTCTCGCCCACTAGCTGCTGCTCCCGTAGCTTCAGGGTCAGCTTTAGTTTGTCAGTGGTGGTATCCTCATTGTCATAGAAGGTGTCTGATGGGATCTTCACCTCAAAGTAGGTACCCACCCAAGCATCCACTCTATCAATGTGGTTCTTGAGCTCTGGACGCTGGTTGGGTTCTCCCCCACGGGGCACTCCACTGGTAGTGGTGCGGATACGGGTAGGTGGAGAGGCTGTTTCCAATCTGGTGATAGGCGCTTTGGTGGTGCCTCGGGGCACTGGTCGGGGAGTCCGTGGTTTCTTGGTTGGCCTGCGGGTCGTCGTGGTTGAGGAATCGGTTGAAGGTGTTGCTGGTTTTGGTGTGGATACTCGTGGCTTCTTGGTGGTAGTTGTGGGAGGAGTAGCAACTGCTGTGGGCTCCACATAGCCAGGAATGGTCACTGTTGGGCGAATCTGGCCAGGAACTGTGGTGCCAGCTTCTGACACTCGAGTGGGCTGAATAGGGCCTAGGGTGGGGGTCTGAATAATGGCACCTCGAGTCCGAATGGTGACTGTGGGCTTTCCAGGAACAGGATCCCTGACAGGAGGAGCCATAGTCTCTGTTGGAGGAGCAATGGCTGGAGATGTGGGAGTGGGCACTATCCTGGATGGTGGCTCCTGGATGGCCGTGGTTGGGGGTCCAATGGCAGTGACAGGTGTTGGTGTAGCATGAATTTGCCTCCGTATTCTTTTTGGGAGGGGAGGCTTCTTATTGGCAATATGCCAACCCACCACAGGGTAGCCAAGCTGGGCAGACATAGCACCCTCCCTGGCAGGGGTCTCCACACCATGAATGTCAGGCACACTATTCTGGTTCAGGGAGCAGCCCAGTTTCCAGGAGAGCAGAGCCCCATTCTCCACAACCTTTTTTGCATTTCCTGGGCCAGCCATGAAGGCCGACATGTCAAAGAGTCTATTATTCACCACTGGCACCAACTTCATGTTATGAAGCTCCACTTCTGAGAAGCTCTGCATCCTGTGCAGGAGGTCGATCCTTTGCTTTGGGGTCATTTTGGTGAGATCAGCATCCAGAATCACTGTCAGGACAGTCACTGGTTCATCAGCAGCACAGGCAGATAACACTACCTCCGCAGGGTCTGGTGAGGCTGCTCGCATGGACTGTGGCTCACTGTGTTCTTCAGGGTAGACCTCAATAGAAAACACACTGGAGGTCTGGGGAACATGGCTCCCATTGGCCCCCTGTCGTGCAGCGCTCACTGAGATATAATGCACACCTTTATCAGTGTCAAGAGGGAGGCCCTCTAGGGTGTGGCTCTGTGGGTCCCAGTGCAGCCAAGATGGCAAAGCCTCTTTCCCTGCGGCTGATACCTAGAAGAGACACAAGCATGAGTTACAAGTGCATTACTTAAAAATGATCACACCGTTTTAACCACTGTCCCAGCCTAAATTGTGTGATAAACTGATGAATAATTCAGCTTTCTTCTTGAGGAAGCCAGAGAGGCACAACCATCCTCACTTACCTAGCGTAAAAGACTGGGGCTTCCTGATGGACTAGTTCAGAAAGTAGATAATTCATCCAAGACCACACACTGGGGGAACAGCAGTGCTGGCACTCAAAGAACATGTCTCATTTCAGATGCCATGGAGCTCAATGTTTTGGATTTTTATGACAGTGACATACCCTGCCACCTAATCGCCTGATCTACCTGCAGAATCCAATCAAAATGTCTACTCCCACTCCTCAGCACTCCTCAGCCTCTCCCCAGATTCTGTCCCTGCCCTCAGACACCTCTGCTCAGGTCATACACCAGGCCCAGCATACCTTTTCTGTCTACAAGTGGAAATATACACAGATCTGGGTACAAGGAAAGACTCTGTCCAGAATGACTTACTTTGCAATCATCCGGTGATACTCAATGGCAGTGGAGTCATAGTTAGGTGATTCTTTTTTAAAACTTTATCTTTAGTTGTACATGACAGTAGAATCCACTTGATATAATTATACAAGCATAGGATGTAACAGTCTAATTAGGACCCTATTCTTGTGGATGTACATGATGAGATTCACTGTGGTGTATTCATCTATGTACATAGGAAAATATGTCAGATTTATTCCACTGTCTTTCCTATTCCTATCCCCTCCCTTCCCTTCGTTCCCCTTTGTCTAATCTACTGAACGCTCCACTCCTATTCTTCCCCCAACCTCCCCCCTATTATAGGTCAGCTTCCACATATCAGAGAAAACATTCAACCTTTGGTTTGGGGGGATTGGCTTATTTCATTCAGCATGACAGTCTCCAGATCCACTCATTTACTGGCAAATGTCATAAAGTCATTCTTTTTAATGGCTGAGTTATACTCCACTGTGTATATATACCACATTTTATTTATCCATTCATCTGTTGAGGGGAACCTAGGTTGGCTCCATAGCTTACCTATTGCAAATCATGCTGCTATAAACACTGATGTGGCTGTGTCACTGTAATATGCTGATTTTAAATCCTCTGGATATATACCAAGGAGTGGAATAGCTAGGTCAAATAGTGGTTCCATTCCTAGTTTTTTGAGTAATCTCCATACTACTTCCCAGAGTGATTGCAACAATTTGCAGTCTCACCAACGATGTATCAGTGTACCCTTTTCCCCACATCCTTCCCATATAGTTAGCTGATTCTAATGTCTAAATTAAACCTGTTCTTTAAATCTCAAGAAAAACTGGTGCCCAGGGCTGGGACTGTAGCTCAGCGGTAGAGCGCTTGCCTCGCATGCGTGAGGCCCTGGGTTCAATCCTCAGCACCACATACAAGGCAATAAAATAAAGACATTGTGTCCATCTACAATTAAAAAATATATATAAAAAAAAATAAACTGGTGCCCAGAGTAGGGGACTAGAATCAACTATTCTAGGACAATATTAAAGAAAACTCAAGGAAACCTGGTAACTAAAAGAGCGGTTCTGTAGTCAACCAAGTATGGGAAATGAAAGCACAGAGCCTACTTCTGTCCTTGGCAGAGAAGAGGCCTAAGGAGTTCATCCCCTTATTCTAACCAACAGCATCTCCCCAACTTCTTTCAGGTGTGGAAGTCTTCCAAGTGACATAAATGGTAATACTCAGAGCATCCAAGGGAATGCCACCACGGAAACTTTCATTGTCAGCTGACAAATGGGAAATTAAGTCTTGCCTCTTGCCCAGGTCCATCTGGGCTCCTCTCACCTTTGTGAAATACCTACTCCTACCCCTAATGCAAGAAAGGTGGCACCCATTCTCTGCTATGACTGAAAGTCCAAAGACACAATGACTAACAGGACACATTTTCACTGTCAGCCTCAGGCACTGCTCTTCTTGGGCACTGCTTATCAACAGAAGGACACTAAAATGCTTCCCCTTTCTGTGGCAAAGATAAGGCTATGCCTACTGAGCTCCCCAACAGCTTTAGTTCCCTCTGCCAAAAGACAGGAACCTGTGTGGAATACTGTAGAGGAAACTCCAGGTTCAAATCTGATATTCCCAGCTAGGACCCCAATGTCCAGGCAGTAATCTTAAAGACTCTTCACCCTCTTTAATCTGGTTCAAATAGGTTCTTAACCCCTGCAAAAACCAACTGAGAAGCCAAATGACATTAGGAGCTGTCGTTGTTGTTATTATTATTATTGGGATTATCTTTTTTTAAAATATTTTTTAGTTATACATGAACTCAGTGTCTTTATTTTGTTTATTTATCTTTATGTGGTGCTGAGGATCAAACTCAGTACCTCACACGTGCGAGGCAAGCGCTCTGCCAGTGAGCCACAACCTCAGCCCATGGGATTATCACTTCTGATTGCTCTCTGATCCACTCAGAGAAGAGCTATAAATAGTATTTCTTCTTTTTTAACTTTATGAATGGCATTTCTTTTGTGATATCACCATTTCATCAACTCCACGATGTACCATCAGCTAATCAATGGAACACACACTGTCATTTCCCATCAAACATAGAAAATGGGGCTAAGGTTGTGGCTCAGTGGTAGAGCGCTTGCCTTGCACATGTGAGACATGGGGTTCGATCCTCAGCACCACATAAAAATGAATAAACAAAATAAAGACACTGTGTCCATGTATAACTAAAAAATATTTTTAAAAAAACATAGAAAATGTTAAAATATTTATAAACACAAGTGTCTTAAGCTAAGCATGGTGGAGCACTCCTGTAATTTATTTAGAGACAGGGTCTCACTGAGTTGCTCAGCACCTAGCATGCGCCATTGCATCTGGCTAAATATTTTTACCTAAAAATAATACTTTGTTTTCAAAAGTTTTGGCTGAGAAACCTATGCTTTAAATTGTTTTTCAGCTGGGTGTAGTAATACACATCAGCAACTCGAGACGCAAAGGCAGGCTTGCAAATCGAGGCCAGTCTTAGCAACTTAGCAAGATATAAAAAGAGCTGAGGATGTGGCTCAGTGGTTAAATGCCCTGGGTTCAATTCTGGTACCAAAAAAACAAAAAAAACAAACAAATAAATAAATAAAAGCAAAGACAGGTGTCTTTGAATCCATGAAAAAACACTAGATATGCTTTTTTTGTTGTTGTTGTTGCAGAGGATTGAACTCAGGGGTGCTTGGCCACTGAGCTATACCCCCAGCCCTAGTTTGTATTTTATTTAGAGACAGGATCTGAGTTGCTTAGCACCTTGCATGCGCCATCGCATCTGGTTAAAATATTTTTTACCTAAAAATAATACTTTTTCTTTTTCCAAATGTTTTGGCTGAGAGCCGGGCACGGTGGCGCAAGCCTGTAATCCCAGCATTTAGGGAGGCTAACAGGAGAATCGTGAGTTCAAAGCCAGCCTCAGCAATGGTGAGGCACTAAGCAACTCAGCGAGACCCTGTCTCTACATAAAACACAAAATAGGGATGGGGATGTGGCTCAGTGGTCGAGTACCCCTGAGTTCAATCTCCAGTACCAAACAAAACCCAAATGTTTTGGCTAAGAAACCTATGCTTTAAATTGTTTTTCAGCTGGGCGTGGTGGTGCACATCTATAATCTTAGCGGCTGAGGAGGCTGAGGTAGGAGGTTTGTGAGTTCAAAGCCAGCCTCACCAAAAGTGAGGCACTTAGCAATTCAGTAAGACCCTGTCTTTAAATAAAATACAAAATAGGGCTGGGGATGTGGCTCAGTGTTCAATCCCCAGGACCCCCCAAAATAATTTTTTTCAGTTTCATTTAGGTTAAATATAAAAACTGTCATGTCCACATGTAAACACATAAAGCTAAGTTTGAATGTTCTTATTTTGAAAAAAAAAAAGTGAAGCAAAGACGTAAGGAAGGCCCAAATGGAGTGTTTGCAGAACCATGAGCTGTTCTACAGAGGTAGAGCAGGAGTAGGGGATCCTAAGAGGTGGAGAGTGAGCTAGGACTTGGACGCAGGTCTTCAGGTAACTGAGGGTCCTTCCTAAGGCCATTCCCTCCCAAAGGCCACTACTGGGATGGGAGCATATGTGAAGAGGGACGACAAAGGGAGATGACAGAGAAGGCCTAGAATAGAGCTCTAGATAAAGCAAGCCAAGGATAAGCCACCTGCAGAAGAGACTAAACAAGACTGGGAAAGAGCAGGAGAGGCTCCATAGGTGGGAGCCAACTGGCTGGCAAGACCCACAGCACGTATCTGAGTAGCCACACAACTGTACCCAGCTTTTAGTGATTCGTTGGCATGTATGAGCAAACAACCTAGTGCTTCTCTAGTCTGTCTCCACCTAGATAAGGACACTTTCTAACACAGAAAACAGAGAAAAGCCCAGTCTTCCATTCTACTGACCCTAATAGTCCAAGTTCTAATGTCAGGTATTTCCTATGGAATAAACTCAGGCCACTCCATGGTCAAGACTCCCATACGGCAAGCCTTGGACACCATATACTTTACTGTAATTATGCCAAATAACATTATAAATTGTTCATGTCCTATAACACATAACAAACATGAAAGAAAACCCCAGGTTTCACCAAAGCAAGTTATAATGTTCCATTTCAAGTCAGGAAATAAAAGGATTGGTGGCTTTAAAATGGGTATGATGGTATGTACCTGTATCTCAAGCAGGAGGATTGCTTCAGCTTGGGAGTTTGAAGCCTGGACAACACAATCAGACCCTATCTTGGAGTCAACAGGGGATTAGCAGCTTTATTTTGATTAAGAAAAAATTACCTGTAATGCTAGCACTTAGGGAGGCTGAGACAGGAGAATTGTGAGTTCAAAGCCAGCCTCAGCAACGACAAGGCGCTAAGCGACTCAGTGAGACCCTGTCTCTACATAAAACACAAAATAGGGCTGGGGATGTGGCTCAATGGTCAAGTGTCCCTGAGTTCAATCTCCAGTACCAAAAAAAAAAAGAAAAAAGAAAAAATTATTTTTTCACTATCATCCACTCAAAGTTTTACAGACTTTATGAGCAAGTCAAGTCAGAAAAACAGGGCCAAGCCTATCTGCTTTCTCCTCTGTAGATTCTGGTTCCCCAGGGCACAAGAATCCAGGTTATGTGCTTGCTGCAAGACAGGTGTGCAATCTGGTCCTACAGCCTGGAAGCAGGCAGCTTCCTCAAATCATGAATAATCCAAAGACAGAATGTAAAGGTACTATGGCTTTTGCTAGGTGTGGTGGCAAATACCTGTAATACCAGCAACTCAGAAGGCTGAGGAAAAAAGATTCCAAGTTCAACTACAGCCTTGGCTACTTAGCAAAGTCCTGTCTCAACATAAAAAGGGAATGGACCAGAGGTGTACCTCAGTGGTAAAGTACTCCTGGGCTCAATCTCCCTGTGGGACAAGAGGAGGAAGACAGAAAAGAAGAATGAATCCCAGCCCTAGGCAGGCTAAGGCTTGATCCAACCTCACCCCAAGTGGATGCATCTGTAAAATGGGAGAAGTGATCCTATCCTCATATGATTTTAGGGGTAGGCATGCTGGACTTTTGACAGTGCTTATTCCAACCCACTCCTGTGTGCTATGAGAAGACCCAGTAAACAACGTTAAGAATGTTGCATAAAGCTGGATGCGGTGGCGCAGGCCTGTAATCCCAGCACTTTGGGAGGCTGAGACAGGAGAATCGTGAGTTCAAAGCCAGCCTCAGCAATGGCAAGGCACTAGGCAACTCAGTAAAACCCTGTCTCTACATAAAACAAAATAGGGCTGGGGATGTGGCTCAGGAGTTAAGTGCACAAACAGTCTCCACTACCCAGTCCTCCTTCCCAGTTGGATTGGATCAGCCCAATGCACGGAGAACCTTGTCTGTTTTCATACTCCCAATCATCTAAGGGAAGTGGGCTGTGGGCAAAAGAAGTCAAGATTCTAAGGGGAACTAAATTAGGGTTCCTAATGCCAGGGTAGGGACCTTCGGGGAGTTGCTTGCCTGTCAAGACCTGCCTTCCAGATGAAAACCCTGAGGTTTATGAGGCTAAAGGACTTGCTGCAGGTGAGAGTTGAAAGACCAGTATTTACCTCTCTTTTATTTATTTATTTATTTATTTTTGGAGACAGGGTCTAAGTTGCTTAGGGGCCTCATTAAATTGCTGAGGCTAGCTTTGAATTTGTGATCCTCTTGCTTTAGCCTCCTGAGCCATTGCTGGGCTTACAGGTTTGTGCCACTGCACCCAGCCTCAGCATTTATCTCTTTAGTATAAAACTGGTGTACTAGATCCTGGTATAGTTACACATGGAATCTGACTATCTTTAGAGTTCTTGATTTGCCCAGCATAAAAATTTCTCCCGTAGGGCTAGGGGTATAGCACTGTGGCAGAGTGTACACGTGTCCTCCATGATACACAAGTAGTCACTCACCCCAAACCAGTACTCTTCAATACCTGAAGAAAGAGCAGGGCTGGGGCTGTAGCTCAGTGGTAGAGCACTTGCCTCGCATATGCAAGGCACTGGGTTCAATCCTCAGCACCACATAAAAATAAAGATATTGTGTCCTGGGGCTGAGATTATGGCGCAGTGGTAGCGTGCTCGCCTAGCACGCATAAGGCACTGGGTTCGATCCTCAGCACCACATAAAAATAAAATAAAGATATTCTGTCACCTACAACTAAAAAATAAACATTAAAAAAAAAAAAAAAAAAAAAGATATTGTGTCCTGCTGGGTGTAATGGCACAAACCTGTAATCCCAGGGGCTCAGGAGACCAAGACAAGAGGATCACAAGTTCAAAGCCAGCCTCAGAAAAAGTGAGGAGCTAAGCAACTCAGTGAAACCTTGTCTCTAAATAAAATATAAAATAGGGCTGGGGATATGACACAGTGTTCTAGTGTCCCTGAGTTCAATCCCTGGTAACCACGCCCCCCCCCAACAGATATTGCATCCATCTACAACTTAAAAAAAAAAAAAAAAAAAAAAGAGCAGACAGGAAGAGGAGCTTCAATTTACTTATTCCTCATCAAAAGGCAGGCAGGTTTCCACCCACAGTATGAGCCAGTCAGTTAAACACAGTTGAAGGACAAAACTGAAGAATCAGGTTCTCATTAGAACGAATGTTTCTTTTCTTTTTTTCTTTGCTTTTTTTTTCTTTGTTTTATTGGGGGGTGGGGCAGTACTGAGTGCTTAGGGCCTCACTAAATTGGTGAAGCTGGCCTCAAACTTGTGATCCCCTTGCCTCAGCCTCCCAAGTGACTGATACTATAGCCTGCACCACCATGCCCAGTCAGATTTAGCAATTTAGCGAGACCCTAAGCAATTTAGTGAGACTCTGTCTCAAAATAAATAAAAAGGGATGAGATGTAGCTCAATGGTAAAACACCCGATTTCAATCCTCAGTACCAAAAAAAAAATTTTTAGCCAAGCACGGTGGCTCAAGCCTGTAATCCCAGCACTTAGGGAGGCTGAGACAGGAGAATCCCGAGTTCAAAGGCAGCCTCAGCAATGGCGAGGCGCTAAGCAACTCAGTGAGACCCTGTCTCTACATAAAACACAAAATAGGGCTAGGGATGTGGCTCAGTGGTTGAGTACCCCTGAGTTCAATCCCCAGTACCAAAAAAAAAAAAAACTTGCCAGGTGTGGTAGCACTCGCCTATAATCCCAGCTGTTTGGGAGGCTAAGGCAGGAAGATCCTGAGTTCAAAGCTAGCTTCAGCAATTAAGCGAGGCCCTGAGCAACTCAGCAAGACCCTGTCTCTAATAAACAGAGCTGGGGGGCTGCAGCTGTGGCTCAGTGGTACCGCGTTTGCCTAGCACATGCGAGACACTCAGTTCGATCCTCAGCACCACATAAAAACAAATAAATAAAAATAAAGGTATTGTGTCCATCTACAACTACAAAAAATATTTAAAAAAAATAAGTAAATAAATAAATAAACAGGGCTGGGAATGTGGCTCAGTGGTTAAGTGCCTCTGGGTTCAGTCCCTAGTAACAAAACAATCAATCTCAGAATCAGTCCTTCCATCCCAAGCCCTGATATCATCTATTTCACTTTGTCATGTTGTATTTTCAGTTGTTAGTATTATTATTTTTTTTAACACACAGAGGCTTATATTTTCAACTCAAATATAGTATTTGAGTTGATGAGTCTGGGAAAATGCCATTCAGAGAGCCCACCCATAAGGATGCTGTCCTTCACCAACCCACATTTCTTGGTGTGCAGTGCTCACAAGGGGCTCATTCAAAACCAGGGAACACCCACTTGAGGCAGGAAGAAACTGCAGTTCATCTCACGCAGGCAGCATTGCCACAAAGGTCTCAAGCATCCAAAGAAATGCTCCTTTCATAAACTCTTCTTCCTGGCCAAAAAGAGTATCCATTGTTCTCGGGGGAACAACTAGAGGCCCACACCAGCAGCTAAGAGCACAGTCCCAGGAAGGGCCGCTCCCAGCTTGCTGACATCTTGTGTGGAGGGAAAGTCCACATTGTCTGTAGGCAAGGAGGGTGACAGGGATGAAAAGTCACCCTCTCAGGCTTGACCAAAACAAGACATATAAGGGGGATCTGGAGGGGCCCAGTCATCTCATGATATGCAAAGACATCTCTCCCTGCCCATCCTATAGAGGAAGTGCCAAGCCTGAGCTTCCATTGGTTCATGCAGGACTACACACAAAGCGTTGAGAAACTAAGCAGCCAAGAACACTTCCATGATGGGTGCCAGCTACAACTACAGTGTAGTCCATGGTGGTCTGGGCATAGTGCTCATGTCATCTCTGTGTAGTTGTCATTCATCTTCTATACATAAGGCAGTCATAGAGCTCTCAGCAAAAAAAACATGAGGCCTCAATCAGAAATGAGGTTTTTTTGAAGTCATGATTTCTGACTAGAAAGTGTGGGCTAGCCTCATTCTGACACCATTTCAAACAGAATGGTTTGCAACTTTTTTGTTGGTGGCATGTTTAGCATCTTGAGTCTCTGAGTTGAATATAATGGAAATATTTAGGAACCCTGGAAACTATGTTGATTTTGTGTATATAATGATATACTAAAATGAATCCGTAGATTTAAATCCAAGTATATAAAAGAACAGATATAGTAATATTGTGTTTCTAAATTGGCATGCATGTCTCAAATTATCAGCTGTCAGTATTAGTATCATACTCTGGACAAAATTATCTTTTGAAGGCTTTAGTATTCTTTTGCATCTCATTTTTCTGAGACAGTTTATGCTTATTTGGTCAGCTTTTTTTTTTTTTTTTTTTTTTTTTTTTTTTTTTTTTTTTTTTTTTTTTTTTTTTTTTTTTTTTTTTTTTTTTTTTTAATTTTTTTTTTTAGTTGTTGATGGATCTTTATTTTATTCATTTATTATTTATATGTGGTGCTGAGGATCGAACCCAGGGCCTCAAGCATGCTAGGCAAGCGCTCTACCACTGAGCCCCAGCCCCAGCCCTGGTCAGCTTCTTTTCTATCTGCCTGGCAAAATAGCTTACTCAGATTAGAATTACTGATCAGAAAGCCAGAAGCGGTGGCACACGCCTGTAATCCCAGCACTTTGGGAGGCTGAGATAGGAGAAATTGCAAGTTCAAAGCCAGCCTCAGCAACGGCGAGGTGCCAAGCAACTCAGTGAGACCCTGTCTCTAAATAAAACACAAATACGGCTGGGGATGTGGCTCGGTGGTCAATACCCCTGAGTTCAATCCCTGATACTAAAAAAAAAAAAAAGAAAAAAATTACTGATCAGAAAGAGAAAAAAATCATCAAGTGAAAATCCATTACAAATTTCAACGGTGGGGGGGTGTGTGCAGACAGAACATGGACAGATTCAAAAAATTAAGAGGGGCATAATGCATCAGAAGAACACAGAAATCAACTTGAAGGGGTTCCCAACAGCCAAATCAGAAATCATCTGAATATCATGATAACTAAAGACAGCAATAAATTATAAGCCACTGAATATTAGAAAACAGCAAATCTATACTAATACTGGATTAATAAACACATAGCTGCTGGACATGGTGGTGCATGCCTGTGATTCCAGCGACTCAAGAGGCTAGGGCTGGAGGAACTCAAGTTCAAAGCTAACCTCAGCAACTTAGCACGACCCTGTCTCAAAATAAGAAATTAAAAAAAGGCGGGGGTTGGGGGGGAGGCTGTGAATGTGGTTCAGTGGTTAAGCACCCCTGGGTAAAATCCCTGGTACCAAAAAAAATTTTAAAAATAAAATGAACCATGGCTGAGTCATAGGAACAGGTTATAACCACTTCCCAAAGCAAAATACAAGTTTGAAAATGTATTTGTGACAGGATCCAGAGTCATAAAACAGTAAGTCCAGAAAATACTGAGAGGCAGGAGGTAAGCTTAGTCTCTTGCTGCCCCTGACACAGGTTGGCATTTCTCCTGTGTACAGCCAGACAGGCTCTGACAATTGAAAGCAGGTTTGTAGATGCTAAAAGAGTTTTCATTCCCTTTGCCAGCCCATAAACATTTTGAGGGCCTACTAGGTAATGAAAGACAAATATGCAGGTACTAATATATAACAGTAAATACTACTATTATGTACTACTATAGTGCACTAATAAAAAGCAACAACAAAGCCAAACATGCAGCTGGGTATGGTGGCACATGCCTATAATCCCAGAGGCTTGGGAGGCTGAAACAGGAGGATCACAAGTTCAAAGCCAGCCTCAGCAAAAGTGAGGCACTAAGCAACTCAGTGAGACCCTGTCTCTAAATAAAATACAAACAGGGCTGGGGATGTGACTCTTTCAAACTTGTTTCCCAAATGGGGAAACCAAAACTCCTCTGGTCAAGTGTCTCTGAGTTCAATCCCTGGTACCTGCCCCCCACCCCAAAAAAGCCAAACATGCAAACAAATAAAAAACTAGAATTTCAAAGACAGAAATTTGTAAAGAATAAGGTAACACAGGATTTTGTGGAGAGGCTGCTTTCACCAGAACAGAAGGAAAACTCCAATACTCTAAGAGGATAATAAGTAGAACCTGAAATAGATGGCTGTCCTCACTCCAAACGAGCCAAAGGCCTGGTGTAAGCTCTAAACTAGACATGTTCACAGGGTACAAAGGGGCTAATGTGGACTGGACAAGCATACAGAAGGAAACAGGAGGGACAGGAAGCCAGAGGTCAGATCATAGGGGCTTGATCCTGAGTACAGCTTATAATGGGGGATTCTGAGCAGACTTGAGCTTTAGATAAAGATCTTTAGATAAAAGATGTCTCTGGTCTCTATGTGGAGAACAAACTCAGGGGATAGAGACAAGGTGCCCTTGGTAAGAGATGAACAAGCAGTAGCTTGGATGAAGGACAGTAGTGATGGGACACAGATAAGATTCTGGGGTCACTCCAACAAGTGTCCTTGGCTGAAGACCTAAAATGTTCCTCATACACATAAGAATATCAGGCAACCATTAAAAGTTACGTTTCCCAAAATAATTAATAACCATAAGGTAAAAAAGTCAAACTACTGTGAATGAAATAAGGTAAAAAAATATGTCCAATATAATCCTAGTCTGTCTGTATATGTATATGGCATGAACACCTCTTGGTAAGAGTTTTCTCTTTCTCCTTTTACATTGTCCACTATAAAATATCTTGTTATAATAAGAAAATTAGGAACTGGGGGTTGTAGCTCAGTAGTAGAGCGCTTGCCTAGCACACGTGAGGTACTGGGTTCAATTCTCAGCACCACATAAACAAATAAAATAAAGGTATTATGTCCATCTATAACTAAAAAAATATATACCTTTAAGACTCTTTCAAACTTGTTTCCCAAATGGGGAAACCAAAACTCCAAGAATGAGGTCTAGCTTTGACTTCCTGATTCTCCAACCCATACAAAACCCATAAGATTGTATGGACAGTCATCATTTTTGGGGTGTGGTGGGGGGCCAAGGGGACTCAGTGCTGAGGAATCAAACCAAGGGCCTCATGCATGCTAGGCAAGTAGTCTACCACAACTACATCCCCAGCCCTTCGTCTGTTTTCTACAGGATCATCACCTACTAAATGGCCTGCTTTCTTT
>PVHX01025079.1:0-22980 GCA_004024805.1 Geosciurus inauris | reverse complement strand
TTGCTGAATAATATTCCATTGTGTATATGTACCACAGTTTCTTTATCCATTCATCTATTGAAGGACATCTGGGTTGCTTCCACAGTTTTGCAATTGTGAATTGTGCTGCTATAAACATTGAAGTGGCTGCTTTACTGTAGTGTGCTATTTTTAAGTCTTTAGGGTATAGGCCAAGGAGTGGGATAGCTGGGTCAAATGGCGGTTCCATTCCAAGATTTTTAAGGAATCTCCATATTGCTTTCCAGATTGGTTGCACCAATTTGGCATGCTGTTTTCTTATCTTGACTATTGTGACTAATGCTGCAATGAACATGAAAATGTAGATATCTCTCTGAGATCATGAATTTATTTCCAATGCATATACAACCAGAGGTACATTTACTGGATCATATTATAGTTCTATTTTTAATTTTTTTGAGAGCCTCCCTACTGTTTTTTACAATGGTTATGGACTTTGTTTTTTAATTAGCTCACAAAGTATCAGAACTGTTTGTATTAAAAGTAAGATTATTTGTAAGTCTTCACTAAATAATAATAGCTAATGTCTTCTGAACAATTGCTCTGTGTCTATCACTATTGCACATAAGTAATAGATATCTGATATGAAATGACCAAAGCGATAAGAACATCTATTTGCTCATCTAACCTGCCTCTGATGCTTGGTGATGTGGAGGAGCCAGTGTCCTCCTGTCTATCTTCTGCTTGACCCGGTGTTGGCTTCATTCTGCGAGTGGTTTCTCCCTTGCCCATGGCTGCAGCGGCCATCAAGCTGAATGCTTCTTTGTTTACATTGAGCCAGGGTAAGAGAGATTGATTAACCAGAATTTCTTTCCAAAAGACCCTATGAAGGCTCTCCTCTAACTTCATTCACTCAAATGGCCTGAGTCCCATCTATCCATGAAGAACTGGTGTAATTGAGATTACCATGCTTGGCTCTGCCCAAACACAAGGGGGAGATGGATATGAAGGCTGTTTTTCAATTCTGCTTTGTCATCTACTTTCCTGTTTAACGACAGATTGTGGACATTTAAAATTTTTCTTCTAAAAGGTAGTTCGAAATCACTGCATTATTCATTTGCTCAATATTCAAAATAGTTGGCATTCTGTCACTATCTTAGGAACCCTAATTGATGCAAATAGATTTTTGGAACAAATCCCTTGCTATCCAGCTTTTCTTTTGATAACTGAAACTTGGCAACAAAACAGAATAAAATGTTTAATAAATATCTGCGTATCTTAACTCTCACTATTCATTATTCAAAACTCAGAAATCAAATCATTAACACAGTGTGCTTCACTATTCAAATGTGGGTTCTAAGTAGATTCAGGTAATGAGGTGTACGTGTATGTGCCAAGTGCTAGGCTGAGCCCTAGGAAGACAATGATACAAACACATGCATAGCAATACCTGTCCTTATGGAGTTAAAACAGAGCGTAAAGATGTCAAAGAGTTGCACAGGTGAATATTTAATTACAATGATGCTAGGTGCTATAGAGGAATCAAGAGGAGCCAATGAAAAATGAACGATGGAGCCAGGTGCAGTGTCACAAGCCTGTAATCCCAGCAACTTGGGAGGCTGAGGCAGGAGGATCTCAAGTTTGAGGCCAGCCTCAGCAACTTAGCAAGGCCCTAAGCAATATAGCAAGGCTCTGTCTCAATAAATAAATAAATAAATAAATAAATAAATAAATAAATAAATAAAAAGAGCTGGGATGTAGCTCAGTGGTAGAATGGTTTCCTAGCACTTGTGAGATCCTAGATTCAATCCCTATTACTGTTAAAAAAAAAAAAAGGAAAAGTGATGTATGTTTTAAACTCTTTGGTGGGTATGGGAAGGTTATGCCAGAAAAGTAACATTTAGGCCAAGATGAAAAGAATGACTAGAACTTGGCCAAGCAAAAAATAGAGAAAAGAACATTGAATCATAGGACCGTATTCACATCACAAAAATGGGTTGTAATTTATTTAATCAATCCCTCATAGTTGAGTGTTTGGATTTTTTTTTTTTTAACTTTAAAAATAACTATGATAGCTGGGCACAGTGGCACATGCCTGTAACCCCAGCACTTTGGGAGGCTAAGACAGGAGAATCGCAAGTTCAAAGCCAGTCTTAGCAAAAGCAAGGTGCTAAGCAACTCAGAGAGACCCTGTCTCTACCTAAAACACAAAATAGGGCTGGGGATGTGGCTCAGTAGTCGAGTGCCCCTGAGTTCAATCTCCAGTACGAAAAAAAAAAAGAACATGGCAAGTATCCATGTGCCTAAATCATCTGTAGGACCCTAAATATGTTCTCAGGAAAAAATTCTGAATATTTTCTTAAGAGATGAAGTTGCTGAGCCAAAAGATGGGGATATATATCTATTTTTTGTTTTTACAGAAGTTTTTCTTCTTTAAAAAAAATGAATTTACATTCCCATAAGCAGTGGGTGAGAGTGCCCATTTTCCCATGATCTATTCAACACTCAGAGTTACGTTTTTGAAAATATCTTTGACAGTCTGATGGAGAATAGTAATCCCTTTTGAGTTTGTATTTTTTTGAGCACTAGTTAATGAAGTTGAGCCTTGTTATATCTGTATTAATTTACGCTTCTCCTTTAAATAATAATAACTATGTACTCATGAACAAATTATGTCTGTAAAGGATTCTTATTGCCCCATTTAAAAAATAATAGTAAAAGGTTTGGAAACTACCTATTCATCAATATGGACTAGCTAAATAAATACAATGGGTAACTATGTATCCATTTTTTTAAAAATATTTATTTTTTAGTTGTAGGTGGACAGAATATCTTTATTTTATTTTATGTGGTGCTGAGGATCGAACCCAGTGCCTCCCGCGTGCTAGGCGAGCACGCTACCACTGTGCCATAATCCCAGCCCCTATGTATCCATTTTTTAAAGCATGAAAAGAATGAGGAAGTTCTTTATAACAGAGATTGCTAAGAGGAGAAATAGGGTGCAGAACAGTGTGCTGAATATAGGACAAGTGGAACAAAAGTAAAAAGGGAAATTTTTTCACCATTTTTTTGTATTTAAAAATTTTTAATTTACACGACTATATTGTATATTCAAAAGTAAACAATTTTTAGACAATCACGGTGCCTAATATCTTACGAACATTTACTATTTGCCAAGCATTGTGCCAACAATGCTTTGTACATTGCTAGTGGCTTCCCAGCTTCCCAAATCTTTACTTCAACCTCTGATCACCACTCTCCATCCTCCAACATACTCCAGCACCCCAAACCCAGCAGCTCTTCAGACTCATCCAGACCTCCAGTCTTTAGGTCCCTATCATTTGTCCCCTCATGCCCTCTCTTTTCCAGCCACGGAGTTCCATGTCCATCTTTTTTTCTTTTTCTTTTCCCTTGGTACTGGGGATTGAATGCAGGGGTTCTCTATCACTGAGCTACATCCCCACCCCTTTTTATTTTGAGACAAGGTCTTGCTAGATTTCTGAGATTGTCCTCAAACTTGTGACCCCCCACCTCAGCCTCCCTAGTCTCTGGGATAACAGGCATGTGCCCCCGTGCCCGCTTCTTTCCCACACTATCTAGTACTATATTTACAAACCTGTGTCTAAACAATACCTCTGCCTGGCCTCCATTTACTGTCGAACTGCTCCTGTGAAGCCAGCCCTTCCCCCATTAGCAGGTGGACTTATTCCGGTCTGGCTTCCAGCCCCGCCATGAGGCTGTGTTCAAGGTCAGATTCCACATTGCCAACTCCAGTGGTCGGTGTTCTGTTCCCCATTCTCCCTAATTTCTCCACAGAATGTGGAAGTCTACTTTTTCCTGAATCACCTCTTTTGGCTTTGAAGATCACATACCCTTGTGATGTTTCTCTTGTTCTCTGGCTATTCCTTTATAGTTTCATCTTTAAATGTCCATCATTCCAGGGCCTAGGACCTCTTCCCTTGTCTATCTACCAGGCAACTTTAAAAACCATTTATTTGCTGATGCCTCCCAAATTCCTGACTCCAGATGTGACATTCTTCTACATCTTTAAACTTTCTAACAGCTAGCCATGTCTCCACCTTTACTGGGACATTTCATGGCATCTCAAAGAGTTTTGACCAAAGCAGAACTCTCCCAGCTCATCCTTCTCCAGTCCTCCTAATCTTAGTAAATGGAAATCCAAAATCACAAGTCAAAGTCCTGTCAGAAGACAGAAGTCACATCAGTTGTTTGAACAGGGAATAAACTTGGAATAAAGTTGTCAACTGGAAACTAAGTATAAAGTTGCTAATGGAAAAGGTAAGACATTGAGGGGGCCAGCAAATGCAGGAAGCAACCGTCACTCTTAGGGCTGAGAGAACAAAAGGAAGAGGTTGGAATTATTAACATTTAAAAGGAGAGGTTCTCACAGAGCTGAAAGCAGGGCTCTCTGCTCGGCTGGTGCTGCTGTCTCTCCCAGGAGGGCTTAATAAAGTTAGTTCTGTGTGTATCAGAAGAAACCCTGCGTTCAGCTGATCCCACGGCAATGGGAACAGCTGCTGCTGCAGGGTGGGGGAAGCATTGCTGGGACAAAATGCTCAGAAACAGGAAGCAGATGGGGAGAAGCAAGTCTCTTTTTCCACCTCAGGCCTTCCATCTCCCTCTAGCACTCGAAATTGGCAGGGCCTAATAGGGAGACAGCCAGCAAAGCAGAAAGCAATGTGTGGATTCCCAGCCCTGGCATTATAAAATGGAGTATGGGAGGGTGAATTTGGAGCTGAAGCAATAAATAACTTAATAACTGCCAGAGCCATCTGCTTGGTTGATCAAGCCAGTTGTCTAAGAGTGAGAGTTGTTTCCTCTTTTTATTCCTCATATTGAATCCATCACCACATCCTAAAAGCTCTACCTCCAAAATATATTCTCAATGTGCCCACATCTCCCCATCCCCACTGCCACCCAGCCCACACTCCATCTTCACTGGCGGATCATTACGATGGTCTCTCCTACCTGGTATTCCTGACTCCTTGTCTCCTGAAATGTATTCTACTCACAGCAACTTGAATGGTCTTTCAAAAGCATAAACACTTTTTTGTCGTTGTTAAAGGGTTGACATAAGTGAGATCATACAGTGCTTGTCTTCCTAGGTCTGGCATATTTCATTTAACATCATGTCTTCCAGTTTCATCCATGTTGTGACAAATTGCAGTGTTTCCTTCCTTCCTTCCTTCCTTCCTTCCTTCCTTCCTTCCTTCCTTCCTTCCTTCCTTCCTTCCTTCCTTCCTTCCACAGTATTGGGCACTGAACTGGGGCGGGTGTGTGTGTGTGAACTGTACCGCTGAGCTGCCTCCTCAACCCTTTTTATTTTGGGACAGGGGCTCACTAAGTTGCCCATGCTGTCCCTGAATTGGTGATCCTCATGCTTCAGCCTCCCAAGTCACTATGCCCCGCAATGCCAGGAAATTATTTATTTTTGTTAAGGCTAAGTGAAGTTCCATTGTGTGTGTGTGCGTAGCCATGTACCTATATACGCATAACACACACATTGAAAAATTCCTTATCCATTCATTTGTCAGTGGACACTGAATTTCCATAGTTTGGCTATTGGGAATAATGCTGCAACAAACATAGGATGCCTGGTAAGGTATCTGTTTGCATTTTCTTTGGATGTGTACCCTACAGAGAAATTGCTGGATCATACGGTAGTTCTATTTTTAATTTTTTGAGGAACCTCCATACTGTTTTCCATAATGTCTGCATCAGTTTACATTCCCACCAAAAGTGCATAAGGATTATCTTCTCTTTACTCTTGCCAATACTTGTTATCTCTTCACTCGTCAATGACAGCCATTCTAGCAAGTGTGAGGTAATAGCCCATGGTGGCTTTGATTTGCATTTACCTGATGATCTCACTTATATGTAGAATCTTAAAAAAAAAAGTTTAATAGAGAGACACAGAAAGTAGAACCATGGCTACTGGGGTGGGAAGGGGAAATAGTCAAAGGTGAACCAATTTGCAGCTAGGAAGGATGAAAATGTGCAGAGATCTAGTGTATAGCATGATGACTATTGTTACTAATATTGTTTCCTGCAGTGAAAATTTGTCAAAAGAGTACATTTAACACACACATGAGGGTAACTATAGAAGGTGATGGAGGTGTAATCATTCCACTATGTGTATGTATATCAAAACATCATGTTGTACACCTCAAATGTGTGTAATAAAATAAACAACAACATAAATGCTCTAATCGTTTCCCATTACATGTAGAATAAACCCAAACTCCTCGCCACTATCTAGATTGCCTCTCAGATTTCATCTTCTGTCACTCTAGCCCTCTTTCTAGTCTTTGGGCAGGTCAAGTTGGATCCAGCCTCAGGTCTTCGTGTTGCTCTTTCCTCTCCCTGGAACCCTCTCGCTCTACCCACCTCTACCTCACCTTCACAGAGCTGGCTTTTTCTCATCACTCACACCTCAGCTCAGATGTCACCTTCTCAGCAAGGTCTTTCCTGACAATATTATTATTATTACTACTGCTACTTCTAAACTACCTGGGATTGAACCCAGGGGTGTTTTACCACTGAGCTAGGTCTACAGCTCTTTTTGATTTTTATTTTGAGACAGGGTCTCACTAAGTTGCCCAGGCTGACCTCAAACTTGCCATCCTCCTGTCTCAGCCTCCTAAGTAGCTGGATTTGCAGGCACATACCATGGCACCCGGCCCAGATGATCCCTTGTGAAGTACTGCATGTTAGAAGCAATTACAATAGCCTTGTTCATTTGTTTATTACTCTGGTCAATTTCCCCCACTACAATGAAAAGCAATGAGAATAGGGACATTATTTTATTCACCTCTCTACCTTTAGTATCTGGAGTAAATGCTGGCAAGCAGAAGTTATTTAACAAATGTTTGTTGAATTAATGAATCTCATATAATCCTCACAACAATGTTTCCTCCTTATGTAGATGAGGACAAGAAGATACAGAGAGGCTAAACAAATTGCTCAATGGTGGTGGGGGGGGTGGGGGATTTGAACCTAAATAGTTTACTGTCAAAACACAACTTAAACACCATATTGTAATCTTTAATTTGTAGATGTAACACCTAGATTTCATACTAAGGAACTATACATAAAAAAATCTCCTTCATCTCCTAAGAAGAATGTCCATTAGCTTTTCAGTCACCTGCCTCACCATGAAAGTAGCCTTTTTATTGAGACTCCTACAAGTTATGGAGGAAATTGACAGATAGCTTTTTTGAATGAGCCTGGGTGATTATTTTAAGAATATATGATTTTCCTGGGCTGGGGTTGTGGCTCAGTGGTGGAGCACTTGCCTCTCATGTGTGAGGCACTGGGTTCGATCCTCAGCACCATATAAAATAAATAAAGGTATTACATTTAAAAAAAAAAGAATATATAATTTTCCTAAATGTCATCTTCAACAAAGATCACGTAGGTGACATAAATCTTCCTTTCTGAAAAAGAAAACCAAGGATTGGGTTCAGATTAGTAAATGGAACACAATTGGTTTGTCTGAGCTTTCATCTCAGATATTCCTCCTGATCTCAGTTGGCTGCACAGAATCTCACTGATCCGCTCTCTTTGTCACAAACTTTAGTTCACATGAAGGAGCAAGAAAAACATTCTCAGATCTTTTATCACTTTTAAAAATTCAAGTTATTACTCTGGGAGGGATTTTACAGAGGTAGAATCAGCATTATCTTAAATTTCCCATGAGTTTGCCAACCATAATGAAAGGTTGCTAAGAAATACTTCATTTCCATCAAAGAACCGCTTTGGGGAAATGGAGCCATGGGTGTTTCCCACTGCCCTAGGCTCCAAAGCCCTTCTAAACAAGTTCCTTTTAGTCCTTGGGTATTAGCTAGAATCATCCTGGAAAATCTCTAAAAGATCAAATAGTAATATGTTCCTAAATTATGGGATTATTTTCTGTGCTTCAAGCACTTAAAGTACCTACATGAATTAGCTGTGAGTAAATATTTCAAGATATGGCTACACTGATTACCTTGCCTCAAGCTGACAATCCTTCAGATTGCTAAGATTTCCCACCAATAGATATCTAATTTACACAACTCCTCCTTTTCCAATAATTTCTTCTACCAGAAATTGGTTTACCATGAAGTAGAGAGCTAGGAGCCTGGAAAACATTAAATGGGATAGATGACGAGATGAATTCTGTTTATGTTAGAAGAAGTAAATAACACTGCAAACATAACGAGCATGTTCTGAGTTTCAATCCTATTTAAAAGTTTCCTGGCCTTTTGCCTAGCAGTGGCACAAAGGTAAGTTGGTAAAACTGTCTTCTACTCTTCCTGCACAGTTTTGCTGACCTTGAAAATCAGTCTTCTCTTTTATTCTAGTGCCAATTTTCTCATCATGACAAAAAAAGTAAGTCTTATTATTCCCCTCATGCCCCAATGCCAGGATTATGACAGACAGGCATATTTTGCCTTGTTCTTATGTCTTTAAGTCCTAGGAAATACTATGCTGCATCATTTCACTTTATCAGATTGACATATAACAAAAGCCCAACAATACAGAATTGACAAAAATGTGGAACAATGAAAACCTTCATACAAGGCTAATGGGAATATAACTTGGCACATCCCCTTGGAAATCAACTTGTCAATATTTAGAATAGTTGAAGATCTGTATAACTGCAGGCCTAGTAATACTATTTCTAGGAATAAACTCTGCATGTTTTCATAAGAAAACACTTAAAAGAATGTTCTTTACATTGGAAACAGGCCAGATTTCCATCAATGGTAGAATAGATAAACTGCAGTGTATTTACCACAATAGAATTCTCTAGAGGAATTATAATGAATTCATTAGCTCTGCATGTTTTCAACATGGATACATCTTTAAAATACAACATTAAGCAAAAATTTGAAAAGTTGCAGAAAGATGTATACAGTTTAATACTATTTGTTATATTTAAAAACATACAAAACAATTGTCTGTATTTTTTGCAGATATAATCTTATATAGAAAGGATATATAAACATGAATGGAATTGATAAACACCCAATTCAGGGTATATAAGGATACCCTTTTAGGTATCCTTTGATAGGATATATGGATAAATTGGACAGAAAATATAGGAGCTTCAAATACATCTGTAATTTATTTTATAAAACAAATACAAGATCTGAAACTAATATAACAAAATGTTAAATTTTTTACAAAGTTGAGTTGTGGATACATTGACAATGTCATATTATTCTCTATATTTTCTTATTTTAGAAATGTTAGAGAAAAATCACTACAGCTGTAGGTGGTTTTTCATTCAATCAGTGGAGCTGTTACCAGCATCCTTGGCCAATGGCCCGTGGTTGGTGGGGAGGTGGTCCCAACAAACCAGGTCTAGTCACTCATCCCAAAAGAATAGAGCAGTGAGAGAAACAAATGGCAAAAAAAGAAAATGGAATTTTAATTTCAGAGTGTAACTCAGGGAGGACAGACCTAAGGGCTGTCTTTGGGGTGCCAGTAGCAGTCTTGAGGTCATAGGGGGAGAACAAAGGCAAAAGCTAGGAATTTGCATAGCACACAGTCTTATCAGTGGTGAGAAGTTGTTAGGCAGAATCTCAGTTAGGTGTCACTGCTAAGGAGGTAATCTCCATTTGCTTCCTAGGATGTTTATCTATGGGCCTGTAATCCTGGAAGGGATAATCTCCAAAGTTTATTTCACAGGATGTTTATTTATCAGATCAGTGAATCTGAAATTTAAGACAAACTGAGGGAAAGAACTTCAAAAAGGACAGAGAGAAACAAAATGGAGTCCGTTAGGTTAATGATTGTGTCCTCCTTCAGAGCATCTTCTATGAGTCCGGCATTACGCTCAGTGCTCAGAGTCAGAGAATCCCTGTCCTCAAATGACTTGGAATCTAGTTCCTGAAACATCCTCCCTGACCCTGTGGCAAGTAATTTGTACGTATTCATCACCTTTTCCCTTATATTATGGTATTGGGTGTCATGCCATCTTTCTGTCTCCAGCAGTGCTATCCAATAAGACTTTCTGCAGTGACCAAGGGACTCTGTATCTGTTTCATCCAATATAGTTGCCTTTAGTCACCATGTGGCTATTAAACACTTGAAATGTGGCTGAGGAATGATTTTTTTAACTTAAATTAATTTAACTCAAATAGCTACATGTTAGTGCAATTATAGAATATGCATTTTTTCGGGCAGGAACTACATCTCATTTTTATAACCTTAACCTAAAGTCCCACCTTTATCCCCAGAACACCTGCCAAGACACTTCAAGACACTGTTTTTGTTTTGTTTTGTTTTGTTTTTTATGATGAGGCTCAAACCCAGGGCCTTGTGCATGCTAAGCAAGAACTCTACAACTGAGCTATATCCCCAGCCTCAAGATATTGTATCTTATGAAAGACCAATACATGCCTGTTGAATGTAAATTCTGGAATTGAGTGCTTGTGATGCATGCAATTCCAGAAACTAGCATGTAATCCAGGGAAATTCACTTCAACTCTGTATATTTATTCATTTATCAGACATGTCCTGTACACCAATTCTGTGCTGAGCTAAGGGGATCTAAAAATAAATAAAACACAGTCTCTTTCCTTGAGGAATTCATGGTCTTGTCTGTCATAGTTCTATTAGAAATAAAATGACAAGGTTAATCCTGAAGATTTCTAAGATCTCTTGCAGCCCTAAAATTCTATGAAAATATTCATTGCATGGTTCATTTGTACCTATAATCACTTTGAGAGTTTATTCAAATGGACAACAACTCAATAAAATGATATCTAAACTCACTGAAAGTCTTCTGATCTCATTCATTATCCATTCATTTAGCAAATATTTACTAAACACTCTTTATGGATTGTGTGTGTGTGAGAGAGAGGGGGGGGCAGAATCCAGGATTGAACTTGGGGTATCCTACTATTGAATTACATCTCCAGCAGGGTCTTGCTCAGTTGCTTTGAACTTGTGATCCTCCTGCCTCAGATTCCTGAATTGCTGGAATTATAGGTGTGCACTACAGTGCCCAACTTTCATGGGTGTTTTGTTTGGCTCCCCTTTACCCATTGGTGAGACAGAAATTCTCACCTACAGATTATAGGAATAACCAAACACACAATGCCTGACATTGGACAGATGAGATTGATAGCAGTGTATTAGTCACATTTAGTCATTGCCATGACATGCTGCACAGGGGTTGCACATGGTAACGGAGTGAACACCAAATGCTGTGGAGGGAGGATTTTAAGTTTTGAGGTGATTCCTGCTTTTTGTGGGAGGATATGATTGCCTTGTTTGAATAATGCCATGGGCTGGTGGGGAACCTGCTACTCAGGAGTAAGCAGGAACGAGCCTGCCCTATTTGATAAGGAACGTTGCTGTGCTAGGGAACCTTACTCATGGAGCATGGGATTAGGATGAGGAGAGGTGCTTGCAGCTAGGCCAAGTGAGGCCCTCCTGATTTTACAATATGTCAAGGTAATACATAACATTGACTCTGAATTTTAGGATTTATACCACAATGAACCAGATACCACACTCGGTACCCTCATGGATGAACCCAACATGAACAAGGGTCTTCTGCACCCGTTGGTCTTATAGTTTAAGTTTCAGGGGCATATTGACAAAATTAGTCAACTACAATGTGGATTACAGGAGAGACATTCCTTCTATTACTTTGACTGTCATGTATCTCAGGACTCAACAGCATGGAGGTGGGATAATGACTTCTTCCAGCCACTAGAGGGCATTTCCTGCTTTCTGCATAGATCCGTTTCCTTGGGTTTTCCTGAAATTGTGAGTTCAGTGCTCTGATTGAATCCAGACTCTGGTTCCTTCACCTCCAAAGATTCCATTCAGTAGGACTAGGGTGGAGCTTGGGCCTCTATGATTTGAAAATGTTTCCCAGGTGATTCTGACACATGAACAGAGATTAATAACCAAACCCTTTTTAGTAAGATAGTCCATATTCTGATTTTCAGGGATTCCCATCCTGGTATAGGAAATGAAAGGATTCTAAACTAGAGATGTAGCTCATAACAGAGCACTTGTCTAGCATATGCAAGGTCTTGATTTCAATACTCAGTACTGGAAAAAAGAAAAAGAAAAAGAAAGAACAGAATGAAGAAGAAAGGAGGGGGGAGGATCCCTCATATTCTATGTCACATGTGCAGTTAGCACCTCACTGACTAAACAATTTTCACTTTTGAGTTAATTTTTAAAGTAAAATTTATCATTCTTGGATTCAGCATTTTACTTTATTGGTTTTCAATGTTCAATTCCTTATTGCTATCTATATTTTCTATGCTCCAAAGATTAAATAGAGAATAAGAAAGCAAGCAGAAGTGAGGGAAAATGAGAACTATTTTGGAAGCAAAGCTTTAGATAAACTATGTAACCAGATGATGTTCTTCAGGAGCCTGGTACAGAGTGACATCCAGCATCTACAGTTAATATTGTTAATAAATACCAACGTGTACCACCGTAGTATGTCTACTGACAATTCATAGAGATCCAACAAATATGCAAAACATTCAATATAATGTTTTCTTGTGGCATGGGGAGGTGCTCAGCAGGTGGCTGCAGTATGCACTGGTCACCTATAGAGTGCAGGACTCCTGGAGGATAGGAGTTCCTGTCGCAGCTCAGTCCAACTGGACTCTGTCTCAGACTTATGACCACTGAGTCACTGTTTCTGGGCATTGTTGGGGGATTGAATGAGATCATGTGTATTAAAGTCATCTGTGAATAGTTATGCCTAAAACCAACACAGCCCAGACCTCACTAGACTCAACCTGTGAGTGCCAACAAGCTCATGTTGACATTCATGCTGAATTACAATGATATCCCACCTGAGAAAGAAGCTTTCCAGGTTCTGCTGACTTAAATATAAAAACTGAGATGAGTTTTGAAGCCAAGTGAAGCTTGTCACCTAAATTCCTAACGTTCCATGCTTGGAAACCAGATACTTTGGTCTGGTCTCTAGACCAGGACTTCCAGCCAGCATGAACCTATGTGAGTGTTGGGAGGACGAAGAGGGGCCAAAAGAGAGAATAGACTCCTCCTTCTATTTTCTTCATCCATCCTCCCCCATCCCTCTTCCAAACCAGAACAAAATTCTGCTCAAAAAGACCAAATATCCTCAAGCATTCACTTTTGCAAACAGGTAACTGAAGAAGTCGTCAGCATGCCAGTGGCTCCACCCTGAAGAAAGCCTAGGCTCAGAAGGGGCACCCTGCGTCAAACAGATTTACAGGGTTATCCTGCCCATCTCCTGACTCGTTTCCATCTCATTTGATTTGGAAGAACAGGGAATAAAGAGCCTTAATTGGAAACAACCTGATTTCCCATCACTTTAACATTGAGTCACTGAATTTTTAAATGTAAACTATTAAATGTAAACTTTACTCTCTGTTAAAGTTTTGTTGTGGTGATTTTTGTTGTTATTGTTGCTCTGTTTAGATTTGCAAGTGAAACGGGCTGCCCTCAAAATCTTAAGTGAGTTCTTGAGTGATATATTTATGGTGGCTTGTTTTAAAATCAGCATAATTACTTGATTATAAAATATTCCATGAAAAAAAAAGTTAAAAGGAAGACTCCAGGCAAGAGAACCACAGAGTTATTTAAGGATTACAGACTTCCTTGCAAAGCAGTTATGCTCAATTATGAAAGATGCACTCCCTGGAAGACAATGCAAATTCATTTAGAAAAGGCAAGTGTTCCTCCTTTAGGTAAGCTGACAGTTCATTTCTGCCCTACGGTGACTTTAAGAACACACAAAATACTATTCTATTCATGAATTGTCAGGAACTTTTTTTTTTTTAAGCTCCCAGGGCTAAATTATAAATGTCTTCTTCCAGCCAGGATGATTAAATAATGAAAGATGGTGTATCTGGTCCTGAGGTGGGGGACAGCATAGCTGCCAGCTGAGCCCGCTGGGACCTTGCTTGGCCTAAGGACTACAAGACAGCTTTTTTTTTTTCCTTTTTCTTTTTCTTTTCCAAGCCAGTGTAGGAGGCTCATTTATGGGCCTATGCAAATCTGACATTCCTCCGTGCTTGCTTCTGAATTACTCACTGGTATCACTCTGCTTTACAGGAATAGAACAAGAATTCACTAAATACAAATTTGAATGAGGTTGTCTGTCCAATGCCTAAGACATCCAATGAGATTGGAAGTTTTCTCCAGAGGCATAGGTGTGTCAGGGTGTGTACTTACAAACAATTCTCTCTTGAACTAAACAGGTAATTAGAAGTCCCATACCAGATATGCCTACTTCAGATGGGGCAACCAAGAAAGAATAATAACATTTATATTAAAATGATAACAAATATCTATCATGAGTCTCACTCCCCTTTTTCATAATTGTCCTCCATTTGCAAACTACATTTTTAGGCATATCAAACTCAAGAGAGTATGAGAAAGTGTAGGCTTTTCTTGTTTTATAAAGCCAAGCCATAACTTTAGCAGCTAATAATAATAGGTATCATTTTATTGAACACCTGAGTGCTACTGTCCTAGGCATTTTATATGCTGTATCTTATTTAACTTCCTAACAACCCTTGAAGTAGGTACTATTATTTTGCCTGTTTGACAGATGAGGAAACCAAGGCTCAGAAAAGTTACACAACTTGTTCAAGTCACTCAGTGGTAAAGATGGATAGGGCACCCACATACAGTTGTGTAAGTCCTTTGCTATCCACATAGGTGCCCATCTGGGAGAAGAAATTGAGACTGAAATCCAGCCAATGTTCCTCTTACTCACCTCAGAAGTGACATTGGCAGCCCCTGGAATAGAACTTGGAGTCAAACCCATTGAGTGATTCCAGATTGCCCATATTTGACACTATACTACCTTGCCAAGCACACTTCCCTACCTTGAAGAGTCCCATGAAATCACAAACTACTACTTCTTTTCTATTAGCGGAGCTTGGGGTGGGGGGGATGGGGGAAGGATGAGTGTATCTCCCATAAGTGAATAGATACCCTGCAACTTTTGGAGTAGCCTTGTTTTCTGGTTTGGTGGGAGGAGCTGTGATTGGGAGTAGCAGCAAGCATTGTCCTGGAAACTGCCAGTGGCCTGACCCAGGGAGGGCAAACAACCCGTGGGAGTGGAGGCTGCTCTGCATGAATGCTGGGAAGGCTCTGCTGAGAGACATCACTTCAGAGCAATGAGCCAACAGACGGAAATTCTCAGACTGCCTCTACCACAGGCTGGCATTTTGACCTTTGGCTAGACACTTAACCTCAGGGACTTCTCCTTTTCCACCTGAAAATACAGACAATGATAATGACTAGGAAACATTTTCAAGCAGGACAAATTTGTCTTTGGTGCTTCAGTCATCTGTCCAGCCGTTTCTCCTCTATTTCTCCTCCTCCCCCATCAGTCCCTCTTTCCTAATCTTTCTGTGGGGGTATGGGAGATGGGGAGATAGATAAAAACCAATCACATTGTAGATGTTAGAGACTGAGAATATTGACTTTCCCAAAACTATCTTTATCCCCATGTAAAGGCCAGGAAGGCTTTGCCCAAAGGATCCAAATGCTATTGGGAAAATTTCAGCAGCAGAGGAAAGTTTGGGTTCCTCCTGGAGCCTGTATATAACAAAGTCAAGTGACTAAGGTGTTCGCTGTCCTGGGACAGCTTTGTAAAGTATGTTGTGCTTTTTAAACTCACATGTATACATCTATTTGGTGGCATATTATGCAGCCATCATAAATGATCATGTATAAAGGCTATGAGGCAACATGAGGCTCAACTCCTAGATATAATGTGGAGATAAAGTGCAGGACACCCCAAACATGTGTCAACTATGAAACACAACTACAGGGAGTACATACCCTACAGAGAGCCTAGAAAAATGAAAAATGAAGACAAATAATTGGTTGGATTGGTGGTGGAATAGTGAGTGACTGTAGAATTTTTAGTGAATATCACCACCTTTTGGAGCATATTTAAAAATTCTAAAATAAGAGCTGGGGCAATAGGTCAGAGGCAGAGTACTTGCCTAGGCATGCACAGGGCCCTGGGTTCCATCTCCAGGACTGGGGGGGGGGGGGAGAAAGAGAGAGAGAGAGAGAGAGAGAGAGAATTTCATAGGTAATTAAGTTCTCTATTGTCATAATTTATAATTTTCAGACTGGTAATCTATCTTATCTTTCATTTGGCACAAGGTTATTTTAAGATTTAGCATTTCTATAAAGCTCTTAAATATTGTTTTTGGCAATATAAACACACTATGTCATCAACCAAATGTCTGGGATCTTTACATTGAGATGTTATATTTAAGAATTTGTCAAAGTTCTTTTTAAAAGAGACTCTGGTCAAATAATATGGGACAAGATTGTGGTGATCCTGAGGACAGAGAATAATATGGGTACCTTTGTACCTCAGAACATTTACTTAAAAATAAATCAGAGGTAGATTCTTCATCAAGGTTTGCCAATCAAATGAGTGAGTCATTTCCTGAAGTGTTCAGATGATTCTGGAATCTACTTTAGCTTAATCACCACCTTTGCAGGGGTTTCTGAATAAGCACTCACAAGTGCCTATTAGGTAGAGAACTAATAATTATGTCATCCTCATCTCCCAAATAAAGGACAGGATTCTTCCTGCAAACGTCATTTGTGCTCTAATCTAAAGGAAAAAAAAAAGATGAAATTTCAGACACTGCAACTACTTTTCCACTTGATGGGCTTTAAAGCTTTTTTCTCATGTACACCTAGAGTTTCTGATCTTCTGAAACCACCCTCCTCTTCTTCTCCCTTGAAAAGCAAACTTATTCAACCATAGACTGTTAGAGTTGGGAGGAACTTTATGAGGCATGTGTTCAACTGGCTCTTTTTATATGAGAAAATTGGGATTCAGAAGGTGGAGTGACTTGCTCAAGGTCACATGACAGTTTAGGAGTAAAATCAGGACCCTTTCTATTCTTTGGGAACTTATCCTGTTCTGAGATTTGTCAATTCAATCTATAAACTTAAATCAATAGGGCTTTTCATTCCTATTATAAAAATAATATGTACTTGCTAAATGAAATATAAAAATGTTTAAAGAAGAATCTAAAAATCATTCATAATTCTACCACTCAGAGACAAGCAGTGTTAACATGTATGTATGTATGTCTGTTCCTTTAGACACTCCTTCAGGAAGACAGGAGTATAGAGTAGCAAGTGTGTAGAGCGTGGGGGACATTGAGCTCTGATCAAGGGTGGGATTACTATGGTGCATGAACAACCTTGGCCTATCACATTCAGGATAGTTATATAATATACCTCCATCTTAGGTATATTAGTCTCCAGAACTGTGAAATAATAAGTTTCTGTTGCTTTGGCCACCTACTCTGGGATTTTGTTGTGGCAACCCAAGCTGACTAATAGATTTTAGAACAAAGAAGTGGGGTATTGCTGTGTAACAAATATTTAAACATGCAGAAGTGACACTGGACCTGGGTAATGGATACCTGGGCTGGAAGTCTGAGATCACGGTGCCAGCTTGGTTGGGTTATGGTGAGGGCTCTCTTTCTGTCTCCCTTTCTGCAGATGGCTGCCTTCTCACTGTGTCTCCCCACCCCCCCCCTTTTTTTTTTTTTGGTGGTGGTGGGGGAGAGAGATCTCTGGTTGTCTTCATATAAGTGTGCTAATGCCATTGTGAGGGCCCCACCCTTGAAAACTCATCTAAACCTAATTAACTCCCACAGGCCCTACCTCCAAATACCATTGCTGAAGGTCTAGGGCTTTGGCATGTTATTTTGGGGGAACACAGACATTTACTCCATAGCAGGGGGCAGGGAGAATGCCTTGATTGTAATAGCCTCCAGCTGGAGACAAGAGCTGGGATAACAGGAAAATGTATTAGGCACTAATTTCTTCTTTCCCTGTTATGTCTACTCCATCACACTTAATAAATAGCCTTAGTTGCTTTCCAGTGTTAAAAGTTCTCCTTTCTATAGGCTAAAATGCACAAATTGAGGAGGAGTTCATTAGTCTTTGATTCCTCTTGCTACCAACTAAGACTTTCTGCAAAATTTATTTGCCAATAAATTGTGAACATTTTCCCACATCAATAAATATTCTTCTAAAACTATATCTTTAGTCTTTCTACAAGAGTCCACAAAATACATGTATCATAATTTATTTAGGGAATCTCCTATTTTTGGAAATTTATGTTGTTTCCAATTTTTTACTATTGAAAACAAGACTGTAATAAACATCCTTGAAGAGTCCTTTAATATTTGTACACATCTCTTACTCTTTCTTTTGGACAAATTCTTAGAATCACTGGGTGAAAAAGTATAAATATCTTAAAGGTATTTGACATGTATTGCTTGGTCAACTCCAGAAAAGTTGTTTTAGTGTTCAATTCTACCCATCAGAGTTGGACCTGCTTTTAAGCTCACTGAAATTCAGACCTCAGCCCCTTCCTTTTCTCATCTAGGCCTCATTAGATTACTTCAATCACAAGAAGCTAGAAGATTCTGATACTAGGAGAGAGAAGTTTGTGAAAGGAAGAGCCAGAACTCATTCATGGGGTTTTTCTTGCCCCTGTGTTTCCTACTCAAGAAGGAGCTCGGTAACATTCAAACATCCCTGTAAAGATTAGACGACCAGGAGAAGATGAATTAAGCCACTGGGCAAGGCTTTATTGGAATACATGCCCTCGGGCCAAATCCCCCGTCCATCAGAGCCTGTCCGGAGAAATGGCGCTGGAGCTTCCATGCACAAAGAATTTCAAGAAAACTTGGTCAGGAAGGGGAGGGCTTGGGAGCAGGAAGAGAAGACCAGAGTCCTTCCTGGATAGGTCAGGAAAACCCACTGATTGACAGGAGGCGTGTCTACTGGTAGCGTCAGCATCTGGCTTGCCACTCCATTTTGAAGCTACTGACCGGTCCCCCTAATTGAACATCCTGGACCCTGATCAGACTTAACAATCCCCTGTACTCTCTTGCATTACTTTGACGTTCAAAGAAGTCCAGTATTCCTGAGCTGACCCAGTTCACTTGGACAAAAAGAAAAATAAAGAGAGCTTTGTTCACAAATCACAGACACAAGTTCAGTGGGCTGATAGCTTCTGAGCCCTTGGGTGACTTCCAGTGGTCAGACATGGTCGGCCAGAAGAGGAGCCGATCAGCCCCTTTCCTCTTTGACAGGATCAAATCCAATGTCTTTTCCTCCTTCGAGACACTCTTCTCTACTAAAAACATTAAACATCCATCAGGCAAACTTTCTGAATCAGAAGGGATTTCTCACTGGAATTTTGCAAGCATTACATGTTTTGTTTTTTTCATCTGTGTGTTCGAGATATTTAAAGGTCTTATTTACCTTCAGGGAAAAAGTTCACATATCCTATTTTAATCTGCTTACTTCTCTCTTCTTAAAGAAAGAAAATAATGCCAGGTATGGTCGCACACCTGTAATCCCAGCAATGTGCGAGGCTGAGGTAGGAGGATCACAAGTTTGAGTTCAGCCTCAGCCATTTAGCAAAACCTTTAGCAACATAGAGAGACCCTATCTACAAAAATATAAATAAAATAAATAAATAAAAATAAAAAGGACTGGTGATGTAGCTCAGTGGCAAAGTGCCCCTGCATTATTCAATCCCCAGTACTCAAAAACAAAACAAAACAAAACAAAAAAACCCAGAATAAAAAATAGCAACACTTTTAGAGCACCTATTATGTACAAGTAGTGTAGTTAAATGTTTTATGCCTTTTTGTTTACTTTATCTTTGTATCAGCCTGCTGTTGTATATGTTATTATCACCATTATACAGAAAAAGGAACTGAGTCACAGAGAAGTTAAATCATTAATGACTAGTACACTGCTGAGCCTGGCTCTAGAGACAACATCCAAAATCACCATGCCATGGGCTCCCTCCTCTCTCTACAATCTTGGCTTGGATCTCCCTTCCCTTTTTTTTATGAATAGCAAAAGAGAGAGAGACTTCTGTGGACAGGATCATCCTCAGCTATTGCAGTGGCCTCTGGATTATTTTCATACTTTTATCCACATCTTTCTTCCCTTCTCCATTCGCTTTTTTTTTTTTTTGTTTATCTAATTTCATCTCTTCTGCCCTTGTCTGGGTGTGGTTTTTGGCCCTCTGGCCTGTGGTTAAAAAGCCATGACATCATTGTGGTTCAGAATGGCTCAGTCCCTCTCCCTGACTCTCAGCCCAGTATTCAGGCTGACAAAGGTCACTCTATATTTTAGTTGCAGCAACAGGTGTGTCATTCGGGAGACAATACACAAAATCAACTTAGTAAGTGCATTTCTACACCCATGAAAGGTATTATCATTACTGCAGTAGACAAAAGAAAGACTTTTACTTGGTAAACCTCAGGGCAGCAGGGACCAGAGCACTCATCCTGCTTTGGCATGTGGGTGTCGAGGCTCTTCATGAGAGCTTCTCATTGATTGCTTGCCCTTCTTCCAGGGCACACAGATGTGCTCTCTTCTGCAAACAGGACTGTTGGGATGAGAGGTCGAGGGAGCAGATTCAAGTGGGGTTGCCATGAGGCGAGGCCAGGTGTGTACTGATGGTGTTTACCACTGGTTAGCTGCCAGGCCGAGGCCTAGGCTACCTGGACAATCCAGACCCAAGGACTAACCTCTCCCTGTGGAAGGAAGCCTTCTGCCTTGACAGTGCCAGTGTTGGAATTCCTTCAGGAAAGCATTATCAATCTGCTTGAAAATGAAAGCCATCTCTTTCACCTATATTTTTCAGTTATATCTGATAGCAGTATTGGATACCAAAGAAGTAAAAGACGAGTCTTAACTACAGCCTGTGTTGTGGTTCTACGTAATCTTCCAAATGTGCTGCTGATTTCACACAGGGTACCCTGTCTGCCTGGAATGCCCTTTGGTTTGTACTTCTTATAAAACATTCTCTCTCTCCTTCTATCTCTGTGTATATATATGTACACACACATATATACATACAAATACACACATACACATGACACACACATATCATATGTATGCATACACACGCATAGATATAATCATGTCTTTTTTGCATTGCTGAGAATTATGTTTATAATATATATTTTATAGAGGTGCATATCATTTTTTCTTACAGAGATGTACTTTTCTGCATTATGCTTTCCTTATCTGGCATTCCTTGCAAAAATCCCTTTAAGTTAACTTGCATAGCTCCAGTTCAGTTTTTCTAAAAGCTTCATTATATTCTATGGTGTGAACGAGACTTTAATCTGGATGTTCACATTATTTCCAGATTTTTGCTGTCAAGACTAATGTGGTGACAAAAATCTCCATATTTAGTCTTATGTGCTTTTTTTTTTTTTTGTAATGCAGGGCTAGGTAAGTGCTCTCTCTACCACTGAACTATATCCCCAGTCCTTGTTAGATTTTTGTTTTGTTTTTATTTTGTTTTATGTGATTTTGACTTTATTTCTGTAGGCCAAATTCCCCCAGGAGTGGAATTCTGTATCAAATTATACACAAAATTTTGGTGTGTTACCTGATCATTTTGTAGATAATCTTTTTCTAACCAATTTAAAATAAGTGTATAAAATACAGTGGATATTATTTTTATCTTTATTTGCATTAAAATATTTTTCTAGATACATAAATCCTAGTGTTGACAGTATTTTACCTATTAATTATGTTCATTACTTCTCTTGTGATAGGAGTTTTTACTTTTAGATAAGCACATCATCATCTCCCTCTCTCACCTAATCCTTCTGACTAATACTCAGCTTCCCGGAATCAGCCCAAATGCAGAAGTCATCTGTGTATCAACTTCTCTGACCCCGCCCTTCCTCCTGTAATTCCCAGGCAGAGGTAATCTCTCTCCTATGCACAAACCAATGTAGCATATCATATTGTACTTGTCTGTGTTTGTCAGTTCCACTGGACTGGAATCTTCTAGAAGGCAGAATCAGAATCTAACTCACCTTTATTAAATTCAGCAGCCAACATAGTGCTTTTAACATGACTACTCAATTTTAGTCAACAAAGGATACATGTTTAATGTAAATTCTTACTTTATACCATATAAATGGTTTGCTCAGTGGTTCTAAAAAACAAAAATTGAGTTAACTCAGTATTTCTGAATAAGAAGACTTTGATGCATATTTGGGTGCTTAATAAATATTTAGAAATAAAAGTCCATTTATTTATTTCGCCACAGAATCAATATGGGCTGGGGTGTAGCTCACTAGTAGAGGACTTGCCTATCATGTGAGAGACCCTGGGTTTAGGTCTCCAGCACAGTGGGGAAAAAAAATCAAAAAGAACCGACATGCATTTTTGGGGGATGGGGGAAGGTTGAACCCAGGGCCTATGTGCAGGGTAGGCAAGCACTCTACTAACTGAGCTATATCTTCAGCCCCACAATGTACATTTTGTAGACATTAAGTCCCTATCCAAACATACAGTGCCTGAACTTGTGAGGCTCATGCTTTTGAAAATATAAAAGATTGACACTGACATCACAGCTCTTAGATGGCCACCCTCTTCCAGGATGCTCTGTGGCTTTATGAAGTCTCATTTGCTATTTTCCCATCAGAAAACATTGTACTAGGTAGAATTTGTGTATAATATAGAAACTGATAAGCTATCAGGTCTTATTTTCTTATTTTCATCTTTTGTTTACCTCACTGATTATTGAGGGAACAAGTTTAAGAATATAGGTATTTATCATGAGCGGTCCTTTTTCATAATTACTCGGATGCCAATTGTCTTTAAATGCTAGTGTATATTTGATCACACCAATCATCAAATATAAACAGTCAACTCAATTCATACTAGTTAAACACAACAAGCACATCACACTCCTGGGGCAACCACGAGTCCCAAAGTACTTCCAATGTCACAGGACTTTTCTTAGCCTAAGAGCGAACATGGTCGTTGTCCAGTGGTTCTCTCCAGCCTACGGTTGGACATCAGGGAAATGGCAGAGTAGATCCAGACAGCAAGGTGGCCAGTCTCACTGATGTCCTGAGAGCGAAGCTCTCTGGTGTGGCTGGGCAAGCGGTTTAAATACAGTTCCAAGTTGGTGTTCACTGGTCA
>PVHX01025078.1:0-22977 GCA_004024805.1 Geosciurus inauris | reverse complement strand
GAAAGAAAGAAAGAAAGAAAGAAAGAAAGAAAGAAAGAAAGAAAGAAAGAAAGAAGTTAAAGAAACTAAGAGATCTCCCGTGGTGTGTGTTCCAATAACAGAACAGGCCTTGACTCATGAGAAGAAGCTGTATTAGCTGATGCACCTGTCTTCACATCCCTGAAGGAAGCCAGGGTGCTGTGCCTTTCTCAGGAGGAAAATGGGGTCAGCCAAGAGAGGGAGAAAGAAATCTTAGCCTGGCTGCCAGGTTCTCAGGTGGCCAGATATAGGGTGGCCAAGCTGATTGATTATTTCTCTTTTTTGTTTTTCCCTTTTATCCTCATCATAATTACATTCACGCCTCTCAAAAAGACTAGCAGCAGATCCATAATCCACAGATTCTGAAGACTGACAAAGGCATTTGATAAGGGAAAAGTTCACAGAGAGCTCTTGTGTTCAAACTAAATGGTGAGCTGCATCTCTGTTCATATTAGTTCTTTTGCATTTCTAATATGTACCTTTTCTTTGAAAGAGATCACAGGTACTGGTAGTCAACAGATTCTCAAGAGTAGAGAACCACAAAGAGAAGGCTTATTTTTGTCCTCAGGGTTCAAACAGCAAATAAAGAGCCAAGAAGCCACACATACACATCTGAATAAATTAGTGTTTTATCCTGGAGAATTGTGTCAATAATTGAAATGAAAAGCAGTAGGAAAAACAGCCAAACCAAAATCACTGAATACATTGAAATGGACCAATTCAAATTACAATTATCAAGGGCATTATTCCACACCATTTTTCAGGCAAGGTAAAATGTGTAAAGGTATGTAAATGTGAATTTTCTTATTAGAAATGTCACTACAAACAAGGGCTGTAAATCTAACTAACTTCATATACACCCATCACCAGAAGACTTCACGATTTTATTGAGACACAGCATTTGTGGGACTGTCTTGTTAACTGTAGATCTTGACAGTAGCAATTGCCTTTCCTAATGAATCATAATATAACTTGCAGTGAAAAATTAGTTTTTTGCTCAAAAAAAATAGCATAAAGATGCTTTGAATTTTGAAGAGATTGTGTTTCTTATGTGAATACTTTTAAAACATTTGAGAATGCTGGGTGTAAGTATGACTAAGTGAGAGGAGATGGACAAGCATGTCCTTAGTTTCTAGTGTTTGCCAAAGCGCTGTGTGCAAAATAGATGTATGCTCAGGGTATACAGTTTTGCCCACGGTTTGGCAGAGGAGATGCCAAGTGGAATCCTAAAGAGGAGGTATGTAATGTAAGGAAGTGGGATGTGAAATAGGTAAGAGACTTGTCCTTTGAGTAAAGAATTAAAGTGTGGTAGGTCTAAGGGTTTCTGGAAAACCTGCAGGGGCCATGTCAGAAAGCAAACTAGGTACACTTTATACATTATCGTTCTTTGTGTGTTACACTTTAAAAAACTTCTTTGTTTTTGACCAATCCTACACCTTGTGTCCCTTAAGTATTAATTAGACCAACTCCTCACTTGAACAATTCACTAACACTGTTCTTAGGAATTTTTTTCTAGATTTTAACCACTGACATAGACCTGATGAAAGAGTCTCAAAGCCACCTGTAAAGCATAGGTGACATGAAAAAAAAATAAAAGGAAAAATAGCATTATCAGCCCAAGTAAAGAGGCAATCTGGATTCTGGAAGCATGTTGTTTTAAAAATTTTGAAGATGTGGGTGAGGATTTTTGAGCTGTTAGTGAGAATGAGAATCATTTTGAAAAAAAAAAAAAACCTGGGGTGCTTCTTTTCAGAGTATGATGACTCATCAGGATTCAGGAAGGCAATTTTTCTTTTAGAATGATGACAGCTCAGAATTAAAGCTATTATTTTCTGCTAGATGTATATCTGGATTATTAATTATGCATTCAATGTGCCACGTGCAAAGTGAGTTAAGAGATAAGGACTGTGAATCAAGAAAATTATAACTATAGATGATGAAAATACCATTCTAAGTTATTTCATAATTTTTATGCCAGTTTTGTAAAAATTTGTACATTTTTTTTTCTAAATATGGTTGCAGCTCAAAACTTCCCAAGCAGCATTGCCTTGTGGCCATACCAAAAATGTATACTCAATATACATTTTGATATAAACTGAGAAAATTTCTCTGGTTGCAACTTCTCTCTACCAGTCCTATTGTCAATCATCAAACCCAGCCCTGCATCTTTTGTTGACTCACAGTCAGCATTGTCACAAGTCGCTGTGAGATTCTAGATACCCTCAGGTTAACACCCACCATGCTATTACTATCTAGAGCTGCATTCTACCAACATGGTAGCCTCCAGCCACATGTGATTATTGAGTAATTGAAATGTGCTTAGTGCAAATTGAGATTAAATATAAAATAAGTCAGATTTCAGACTTAGTAAAAGATGGAAAAATAAAATCTGATTAATTATTGCTTATACTAATTACATGTTTAAAATAGCAACAGTTTTAGCTATATGCAATATTGGATAAATTTAATGGATACATTATTGGATAGATATTTGAACATATGAAAATGAATTTCACCTGTTCCTTTGCTATTTCCAATATGAATGCTAAAAAACTTTAAATTCCAACATAGCTTACATTTGTGGCCTGCATTATATTTATATCAGACAACATCAATTTAGCACTTTTAGTGGATCATTACATGTACATATTGTGTTTTGTCTTGACTTTTAGTCAATATTATAATCAACAAAATTATTTTATCATATCTATTTCCCATCAAACTCATGTAATCTTCAAAAATTCATTTCTTTTAAACAAACTTATTCTTCTTAGGGTTTTCTAAAACTGTTTTTCTGTTGTAGGTTTTTAAGAAAGTTGTAACTGATGATATCCTCAAAGAGTTTTCCACAAGTGTTGATTTGCTATCAAGATACATGATTAGAGTAATCCTAGCACTTAGGGAGGCTGAGACAGGAGAATCGCGAGTTCAAAGCCAGCCTCAGCAATGGCGAGGCGCTAAGCAACTCAGTGAGACCCTGTCTCTACATAAAACACAAAATAGGGCTGGAGATGTGGCTCAGTGGTCGAGTGCCCCTGAGTTCAATTTCCAGTACCAAAAAAAAAAAAAAAAAGATACATGATTAGACAGTTAATTCTGTTCTTGTTTGTGTGTGTGTGTTTAGGAATTGTAAAGGTTAATTTGAAGCATCCTCTTGGCGAGGCCAAAGTGCCTAGATATGTGGGTAAATATTATTCTGATTTCTTCTGTGGGGGTGTTTTGGGAGGAGATTAATATTCAGTTGGCAGATTTAGAGTAAAGCACATTGCCCTCCATAAAGGGAGTGGGCCTCATACATCGATTTAAGGTCTGAACAGAATACAAGTCTGACTTTCCTTAAGCGGGAGGAAATTGCGCAGCAGACCACCTTTCCTGAGTCTCTGGACTCCCTAGGCTGCTGACCTACCCTCTAAATTTTGGATTTGGGGCCTTCATAATCATGTGAGTCAATTCCTCAAAATTAAATCTCTGTGTACTCGCACTCTATTGCTTCCTTTTCCTTTGTGATGTGTTTAGGAAACTTTTCTGGAATCGATATCCTTAACATTCTCTCAAATTTCTCTAGATTTTTTTCCAGTTAGGCTATATGCTTCATAACCAGTCTTTAAATTTTTCCTTGAATCAGAGTATTTATTGGTCAATGTCTTCAAAATTTTCCTTTTCCTCGTTTATTTTGTTTCTCATAAACAGATGTTGACGCTTGATTTTTCCTTCACATTTCTGTTTATGCTTTTCTTTTGAATTTTCTATTTCTTTTCCTTGACCTGATCTTTTTTTTAAAATTTGTTTAATTGTAGATAGACACAATATCTTTATTTTATTTATTTATTTTTATGTGGTGCTGAGGATCGAACCCAGTGCCTCACGTATGCGGGGCAAGCGCTCTTCCACTGAGCTACAATCCCGGCCCTTGACCTGATCTTTTAATTCATTAATTCAAATTTATCTATTTCCATCCTGCTCTTCTATTTATCTATCACATTTCTTATGTAGAATATTATAAATTTCATGCACAATATTTCCATTTGGCCTACCAGGTAGTCTCTCCAGCTCCACTCTTTTCTGAAAAAAGAAAATTTTCTGTAGTAGTTACCTACAGGTGTGGGGGAAATAAGAATAGGAAGAGTCAGATTGCCCTGGAGCTAGTGAACCTGCATGTAATTAAAACTATTTCTTGCCACATGGCTGACCTCCAGCTCTGCCCTGCCCTTTTTACCTGGGTGACCCTGGCTGGTGTTCAGGGCTGGGGCTTTTTTTGTTCCTCATGTGGTGAAGAAGTAGGCAGGATGGACCAGAACGATGCTGGGAAGAATAAAAGAGCACCAACAAATAATAAAACTGTTCCTAACTTGACTTCTGATCATGGCAATGCTCCCTCTTTTGCTCTGGGCAGTTAGTTACCTCCTACCTTATCTACCTTTTGCCTCTCTACAGGACTTGAACAATCTTTACAATGGCTTTTAAGTTCCATCAGCATCCTTCTTGTTTCTGCTGTGGTTTCAGAACTGGGTTTAATAACAGGAGTTAGCAACTAGAGTTGGCTCACCATTGTGTGAATTTTTATTGGTTCTTTTACTTCAGTCTCTTAATAGCTCAAGTAGATTCTCAGTTGACACTTTTGTGACTGTTGGTAAAGACATTCAATTCTTAACTCATTTTTAAACATAATTTAATTTTTAAAATATATTTTTAGATTTTACATGAAAACAAAATTTTGTATATATTTATGGGGTAATTTGATGTTTTGGCCCATGCATATAAAGTTTAAATCAGATTAAATATATACAGATATATGTATATATCTAAGGATATCTATCTATCTGTCCATCTGTCTGTCTGTCTATCTATCTATCCATCCAAATATTTGTCATTTCTTTATGGCAAAAACTTTCACAATCTTTCTACTTTCTTGAAATACAAAGTACATTATTGTAATCTAGTCATTTTACTGTTTCAGATCCTCTCTTGAAAGAGGATCTATTTTCCCTAAAAACTATTCCAACATGAGTGTTGGAAAAACAAGTTTTTTGAATATTTAGCTGTCTCTGATTTGATGAACTTTCATGTTTGACCTGTTCTGGATTCTACTTATTTTCCTGTTAATAAATGATATGTATGTATTGTTAACAACAACCATAATCATGACATTATGTTTCAATTTTGAGTATCATTGACTATACATATTGTTACTTTGGCCTAATATCATATTGGCATACATTATATGCATTTTCCTATGTGTATGAGCTATTTGAATAGTCCTACCAAATAATGCATTAAACAATTCATAATGTACCAGTGTAGGTTGAGTACTTTTTGGTACTTAAATATAGGCATTTGATACCTATATTGTATATGATGAAAAATACCATTTATTTATTTTTCCCAATTAAAATGATATAAATGCTACTAAAGATACATGAACATAATTACAGTATTTCTGATTTATATTAAATGTTTATGCATTTAAATAAACCTATATTCAAATACTATATTTATATAGTACATAAAGATTATATATTCTTAAATCATGTATTGTTAGTAATTTCATATATTCGAAATTATTAAAGTAGATGCTAATGTCTTATCTGATAATCCATTCTTATTTGCTTATCCTTTTTAAATATTACTTTTAAATCCTTTGCTAATGAAATAACTTCATTGTTCTCATGAAACTTAATTGTACCCTCTCTACAAGTTACCACTAATTGGTACCTGGGTGATTTCATCTCAGAATTTTCCCCTTAATGAACATTTAGCTTTGGTCACTATGCCTTACTTCATCTTGCATATGTATTTCCCTTGATGCGTTGCTTTTCCAAAAACCTGTGAGCGGCCGTGCACTGCTAACTTATGCAGTGTTTTGCTCTTTCCTACAGCACCTGAGACAGCGGTGTTTGCATGTTAGAGTCTTAATTAGTTCATGCTGACATGACTTGAAAAAGAATCCAAGATAAATTTCAAAATTTACAATAATTAATCATTTAAACCAGAGAACATCCTATTAGAGCATGATAGAGACAGATCAGACCAGATAGATTTATTTTTAATTTTTATGAAATCCAACTGAACAATTTTTCCTTTTAATGGTCCTGCTATGATGTCCAGCCTAAGAATTCTTTGCCTAACTTTAGATGTTGAACATGCTCTCTTATTATTTTCTTAAAATGTTTACAGTTATACCTTTTTCATATAGGTCCATGATCCACTCTGAGTTTGTGTGTGTGTGTGCGCGTGTGTGTGGTGTTCTGGAATACAGCCCAAGACTCCATGCATGCTTGAATTAAACTTTTAAAGTGTGAGGAATTGGGAGAGGTTTATTTTTGCCTATGGATGTACAGTTGCTCCAGCAACATTTATTGAAAAATGTGTCCTTCCTCTAGAGAACTGAATCTTTGTCAAAAATCAATGAAGCTATTATCTGGGTCTATTTCTGGTTTCTCTTTTCTATTCCATTGTTCTTTGTCCCTATTCCTCCACCAATACCTACTGTATGTAGCTATATGGTAAACCTTAATATCAGCTAGAGAGATTCTTCCCACTTTAACCTTGGTCAAGACTGTCCTTACTATTTTAAGTTTCAGGCCTTTCCAAAAACATTTTAGAATAAGCGTGTTCATGGCTAAAGAAACCATTGCTGGGATCATTGATACGAATCACTTTCAACATAAGGGAAAACATTTCCCTTAATCACTACAGTCTTTTTTGATTTATTTCATCAGGATTTTGCATTTTTCAGTATATATTTTCTGTACATATTTTGTTAGATTATTGTTCAAGTATTTAATTTTCTTTGGAGCAATTATGCATATTTTGTTTTTAATTGATTTTTTCCCAGTTTTCTTGTTATTATATAGAAGAACAACTATTTTCTTTTTCTTTTGGTCCATTGATCTTGCTACCAGTCTGAACTCATGTATCTATTCTAGAAGTGTTTTGTAAATTCTTATAGTTTTTATTCACACTGTCATATCATCTGAAAACAGGAATGATTTTATTTCTTCCTTTCTAATCTGGATGCCTGTTTTTATCCTTTTTGCTATGTTGCAGGGCTAGAACTTTTGGTGATAAGTTGAATAAGAATGTTGAGAGTAGGTAATGTCTCTGATCTGAGAGGGAAACCTTTAGTCTTTTGCCATTGTGGTATTAGTTATAGATTCTTTGTAGATACTTTGATGAATTGTAGCATCTCCTCTTTGTTCTTAATTTGATGGGATTTCTTATTATCTATAGGGTATTGTCACATAGTAATTGAAATATCATATGAATATTCTTGCTTAACCTATGGATATGGTAGATTATGTTGATAGAGTTTTGAATATTAAACCAGCCTGGTAAATCTGGACGAAATGTTATCGTGCCATGTTGCATAATTATTTTCACACAATTTGATTTGATTTGCCAATATGTTCTAGGCTTATTTAGTATCTAATTTTGTGAAAGTTATTGATCTGTAATTTTATTTCATTCTACTCTCATTATTTGACATTGGGATTAAGATAATTTTCACCTTATAAAATAAGTTGGAAAGAAGTCTTTCCAATTTTATTTTCTGGAAGAATTGACTAAAATGGGTAATTCTTTACATTGATGATAGAATTTTTTATAAACCACTACTTTTAAAAGTATAATGCAATGTTGTCGGAACACAGCCACATTCACTCATTTACATATTGTCCATGGTTGTTTTCATGTCAGGATGGCAGAGATGAATAGTTGTGACAGAAACTTTAAGACTCACAAATTAGAAAATATTCACTGGCTGGTCCTTGGCAGAATGACATTTCCTATCCACTGCTCAAACCACTTTTTTCTACCCAAATTTTTCACTATGACAACCAAAGTGATTTGTTTGTGTGTTTGTGTATGTGTGATGCTCTTCTCAATCTGTTTCTGATGAAGTAAATGGTCTGAAGCAAATAATCAGCAGGAGAGAATATAAATAATGACAAAAGTAACAGCTTAGTACCAGAATATCCACCAGCTAAATAGCTCAGAGTTTGTTATTTTGTTATGTGTCACACCTCTTCAGTAATTTACCATTTCTCTCCTCGGATGTGACTTCACTTGAAGGTTCTCACCCCAAGTCTGATGAGGCCACAACATCAGGGTACTTTGGTGTATATACAAAAATAGAAATTTAGAACTAGACACTGAAAGTGGAATCATCTCAGAAGAGTACATGAAGATTGGTGTAAGTATGCTCTCACAAACCTTCCAGTGGTGGAAAGAAATTTTTATTCTATCTCAGAGTCCAGTAAACTAAAGCATCTCATTGTTAGCTTGCCCCTGGAGTGGAAGCCAAGCTCCCTGTTTGTTCTCTCATGGTGCTTTGCCCTCTATTCCCTAAGGTGATTCTGTTACTGCAAATCTTTCCTCCACTGTCAGATAAAATGGATTGGACCAAGGTCTCTGAATCAGGCAGAGAAACTGAACTTGCAACTTCAGCTTAAGTTGTGGCAGTTGGTTTTTTCATGCCTTTCCTGGCTACACTTAAAATGATTAATCTTTATCCTTTTATCTGTTCAGGAGAGAACAACATTGTCAGTGGTCTAGAATTTTCAGATTGCTGCTCAAATCTCTCTTTGATTTTTACTTGTGCTCTTAAATCTTCCATTTTCTCACATATTCTCAACCCAGTTTTATTTTGAACCTAAGTCCAGTTATATGCAGATCATGTATTCCCCAAATTGCAGCCAAGCATTGCCTTCACCTCCTCAATAGTGCTGCTCTAGTATGAGCTGTAAAATGAGCTCAGAGAGAAACAGGGAGACTGGCTAATCGCCAGAAGGGGAATTATGGTCAGAAATATAGATTCAAAGGCAAATAGTTTGGCAAAATTTAGAAACAAAACACACTCAGATCTTTTCTAAACCCTAGGACAGTTGTCCTTGCTATATATTCACCAGGTTTCCTTTGCCACACGTTTTCCGTTATCTAAATATGTCATGCGTGTTTTTTTCCCAACAATTTTCTAATATGCATTATATCTGGGGACATGAATTTATAATGATGACCATTAAGTTTATGCAATTTCTGAAGAAAAGTCTTGCTAATATGTTTTCCATAATCAAACTGAGGGTTTTAAACAAAGGAAAATCTCCGAGCCACCAATTCCTTGTTACAACTGGTTTTAATTAGTACTTACCTTGCTCACAATAGGTGTGGCACTAGTCCTTGCTTACAGGGAGCTCTGCTTTTTTTCCATATCATCTTAGAATGATATTGTGTCTTAGAAACAGCACTTTATAATGATACAAAAAAGGCATTTCAACCAAGCATATCAGTCACCATGAGAAGTGTGAGCACAATAGAAAGGTCAAGAAACGAAGAAAAAACTGACATGTTCCACGTACACACTAAGTCACACCTCAGTGGAGACACAGAAGTGCCCACAAAGCATGCCTAACACTCAGGTATACACATCCATCTTCTTGAATGTACATTCCTCTCAATGCACTTGTGCTCACACATGTGTACAAACACAGATTGTGTATATATACCACAATCCTGGTATATATACAATCCCTAATTGTAACATGCATTATCCTAAATCCCAGGATACATATGGTTAAGGCAGCCAGTCCCAACATACAGAGCACAGTTCATTTCAACCTGCAAATATTGAACCCCAACCACATACCTTTCAACACACTTGCATCCACATGCATTTACACACCTGCTCTCCTCTGGCTGCCCAGCTCTCCTTGAAATCAACCTGTCCCCACACTCCCTGCATCCTTCTTGTCCCTGCATGGCTGCTGGCATTCAGGCTCATCTCACCTCTTCCACCTGAGCCACCATGCACATGCCTTCCCACTGTTCACACACAGGGATGACCAGACACATGCACAGGCAATTTCGTGAATGACTACTACAGACTCAGTGTTATCTGTTCAAGGGTATCGTAGAATAAATCAACATGCTCTCAGGAGTTAATGATCCAGAACGATTAAGCTGTAGTCACTATATTTTATTTTAGAAGGTATGAGAATGTTTAATGTTACAAAAAGATTTCCATTAAAAGTATGACATAATGAATACTGTCTTGATTAAAAATCCCTGGGGAAAATTTCGATGATCTCGAATGGCACATGTCTTAAGATTTGCAAAGTGCTGATGATGTTTTACTCCTGGATGCTCACAGCTCTTTACCTGCTGCTCTAGCAGTTATGTATGATCTTTATCTCAACTCTACCTCCCATCATAAGGTGATCATATAATGGAACATTTTTTTTCTACATACAAGGGAAAACATTTATAACTGAACAGTAAGTGTAACTCAGAGCTCTTTGAAAATCACAGCTGTATGTACTGTCTTCTCATTGCTCTCTGGTTACTGGTGAGCCCAATTTCACCTGAGCCTGGCCCTATTTTCTCCATGAGAATTACTTTTGTGATTCTCATCAAAGGTCTTTATATGGCAAACACCCAGTGGGTACATTTCTAAACTTCTGGACCTCACAGGTGAATGCTTTATCATGAAGTGTTCTGTTCTTTTAGTGTCATGGTACCTACCATATGATCATGCCTTTCTCTGTCCTTCTGGATCATTCTCTACAGGTTTCTCACTTTGTTCTTGGATTGCATTTTCATTTTCTCACTGTATTTGTTTTTATAGTTATGCCACTCATTTTCTGGTGTTAAATATGACAGCTCCAATTCCTTGAACTCTAAATTCCTGTCTCTATCCCAGAAGGTTACTGGGCTCCAGGCTTGTGTATCTACCTCCATTTGGAAGCCTCAGTGGCATCTCAGGTTTAATTTGGTGAAGCTAAGTTCTCTACGTGCTTTCTCCACATACCTCCACTCATGCTTGTTTCCTCTCCAGGATTCCCCATCTCAGAAACACCACCTCGAACTCATCCCAGATGCCTCCAACAGCTGCTCTTCCTCACATCCCATTTCTCATCAAATCCTGTCTATTTTAGGTCTTCCTTTCTCCCATCTTCTCTGGCATGCTTCCTTTCTGAGCGACGATGGGCTTTACTGCAAATGGCTAAACAAAACTCCTTATCCATCTCCACCTTTCTTCACCTCCTAGCAGTGAATTGTGCTGCTAATCGATCTAATATTAGCCCTGATCATAATCTTCAAAGATCCTCACAATTCTTTAGGTCTTACACAATCTGACTTCTGATTATAGACCTACTTCTCAATCTCAGTCTCTTGCCAATCATCCTGCTCGTCTCACCAGTGTCCCTACCATCTCCTAAAAATGCCTGTCCTGCACCAGCTCCTTCACAAAGCCTGTTCCTTTTGAATATGATTTTTTCTTGCTTAGTCCTCTGATTAACACCACTGCACATCCAATCTCAATTCCCTTTATGCTCTCTGGTATGAATTAGCTCCTAATTCAAGTTTCCTACATATCCTATATTTTATCTTCATCACGTATATCACAATTGTCATTATATAGGTGTTGAGAAGATACTGCAAGTGTCTGTTTCCCTCTATATTAATGTTCAGTGTCTATTATTTTAATCATTGTATTATAATGTTTATAACCTAGTAAATATTAAATAAATATTGTTTGAATCAATGAGATTTTTGAGATATTAATGCAAATGGATAACTAAATAAACCAGATTCAGAGCATAAAAACAATCTCATTTTTTTTTTACCACATTTTTAAGATTGCTTTGTTGGATATTTCTTTCTTTTCTCTTTGATAATATCTAAGACATACCCCATAGATTGTTTACTCAATCTCCTATAATGAAAAGTCCTTAAACCAATTAAAGTTACAGTCTAGATTTAATGCCCAGCCCTATTCTTAATTCAATTTAAAATTAAAAAGTTTTTCTCCTCTAGCCTAGATCAGTATCAGGTTTGGAAGCCTGCCTTGCAAAGGGTTCAAAATAAGTTCATTCTTTTTCTCTTATTCACATTTTCCTCCAGTTTCTTCCTGTTATTCTGATCCTCATATCAGGACAAAGGAGCAGAGGGCTCACAGAAATGCTTGGTGGAAAGGGAGAGCCTGAGAGGCCCTCCATACCCCTTGATGCTGACAAAGTTTGATTCAGCTGACATCTCAAGGTGCTCTCGGCCCCTGGACATTTTGGGGTCCTACGACTATGCTGGGGTCACAGTGCTCCTCCCTACACAGGGCAGCCCTGTGTCCAGGACGTGCACAGCTCTGCCCTGTGGGAGCAGAAGTGACTCCTTTCCAGTATAGGCCTTTTCATCCTCCCCCAAGCAGAGCGGATGCAGCCACTGCCCTTCCTTCTGGCCTCTGCAGGCACGATCAAACACCTCTCCATGTTTGTCAAACTAGGGGCTCATCCAACCTTCCTGCAGTTCCTTTCAGGAGCCTCTCTTTCAGCTTAAGACAGTGGGGAATAGTACCTTTTTTTTCACCATGGACCTGGGAAATGTAAACACAGCAAATAAACTACTCTATTCCAAATAGTCCTATTTTTCCTGCCAACTTCTCAAGGCAGAATGATCCTGGCCAAACTGCTTTCAGAGCCTTAGCATGCTCTGCTAAGTAAGCGGTCCTCTCCCTCAACCACACAGTGTACTTATTACTCATCGTATTTTCACGGTTGTGGGAGTCCTTGTTGAAACTAAGACCGAAAGAAAACCATTTTAACACATTTTAAAATGAATCTACCATGACTAAGCCCCCAGATAAAAAGGGATGACTGGAGAGGTTTTGTTTTAACCTAACCTTGTAGATGATGAGCAAGAATTGAAGGGCAGTTTAATTGTCCCAACTTAAGACATTCGAAAGTCTTAAACAATTGTGATTCGCATGTGGATGCCCAGTTTTCCAAACCAGATTGATCAAAGAAAATATTCTTTTCCCGTTGTGGTTTTTGGCACACTTATCAAAGTGTATATAATTGAATGTATATAGTTGGGATTACTTTCTGGACTCTTGATCCTTTGATCTATATGTCTGCTTATGTCAGCTCCATACTGTCCCATTACTATGGCTTAGTGGCAGAGTGTGAAGTCAGGAAATGTGGAACCCCCAGCTTTGCTCTTTCTTAACATTGCCTTGGTTAGTTGAGATCTTTTGTAGTTCCATAGGAATTTTAGGATTGTTTTTTCTATTTCTGAGAAAAATATCATTTGATAGAGGATGCACCAAATTTGTAGATTGCTTCAGGTATTGTGGGCATTTTAACAGTATTAATCCTGTCAGTCTATGGGCATATGAGCTCTTTCCAATTATTTGTATGTGCTTTAATTCTTTCCATCAGTATTTCATGGTTTTCACTGTCCAAGTCTTTCACCTCTTAGGTTAAGTTTATTCTTAAATATTTCATTATTTCTGATGCTATTCCAAATAGCATCAGAAAGAATAGCTTTCTAAATTCCCTACATCATTTACTGTTAGTGAATAAAATACAGGTGATTGTTATATGTTATTTTATATACTGCAGCTTTACTGAATTTTTTATTAGTTCTAATTTTTTTCATAACATCATTAGGATTTTCTACATAGAAGCTCAGGTTCTTGATAAACATATAACTTTGCTTCTTCCTTTCTGATTTGGATGCACTTTATTTCTTCTTGTTCCCTAATTTCTCTTGCTAGAACTTATAGTACTGTGTTGAATGGAACTGGCAATAAGGAACCTTCAATTCTTCTCCTGATCTTAGAGAAAATTCTTTCAGCTTTTAACCAGCTATAGTTTTTACACACATAGCCTTTATTATGTTGCAGTTAAGTTCTTTGTATAAATAATTTGTTGAAAGTTTTTATTATGTGAATATGTTGAGTTTTATCTAATCTTTTCCTTTTTTCTGCATCTATTGAGATGACCATATGATTATCACCCTTCGTTCTGCTAATGTGGTATATTATACTGATTGATTTGTGTATGGGGAACTATCCTTGCCTCCTAAGGGTAAATCCTTTTCCACCATTGTGTGTGACTCTCTGTACTGCTGTTGGATTTGCTTGCTAACATAGAGTTAAGACTTTTTTCATTAGTATTTATCAAGAGTCTAAATCTCTAGGTTTCCTTTCATGTGATATTTTTGTCTGGCTTTTGCATCATAATAATGATACCTCATAAACCCATAAAATGAGTTTGGAAATATTCTCTGTTTCTTGGAGGAATTCAACAAGTAATAATATTAGCTCATATTTAAATATTTGGGAAAATTTATCCATGAAGACATCTGGTCCTGGGCTTTTCTTGTTGGATGGTTTTTGATTACTGGCTCAATCTTCTTATTTTTATTGCTCTGTTCAAGCTATTTCTTTTTGATTCAATATTAGTAAGTTGTATGATTCTAGAAGGTCACCATTTTCTTTTCTGTTGTCTAATTAGCATGTTATTATTTAAAATAATTCTTTATTATGAATTATTTATTTTTATTTATTTTTGTATTATTTATTTTTATTTATTTTTTATTTATTTTTGTATTTTTATTTGTATTTTTGTATTATTTATTAAGTATTTATTTTTGTATCAGTTGTAAGCTCTCCTCTGATTTCTAGTTTTATTTGAGATTTCTCCTCCCTGGTTTTTCTTTTTTTGCCCTGAGTCTAAGCTAAGGGTTTTCCAATTTTGTTTATCCCATAGTTTTTGTACATTGTGTTTTCATTTTCTGTTTTCTGAAGCTACCACTTCAAAAAATTTAAAATAGAGCCACCGTGTGATCCGGCGGTCCACTGGTGCCCGCGCAAGCTGCCTGCAGCGTCATTCACAGTGACCCAGACACGGAGCCAGCCTAAGCGTCCACCGACACTAGAGTGGATGAAGAAAATGTATTCGTACATAGGATGGCATAGCATGTGGCCTTACAAGAAAGGAGATCCTGCCGTTTCTGACAACAGTGATGTACCTGGAGAACATCATGCTAAGTGAAATAAACGGAAGGGCAACTACTTACCACATGATACCATTTGTATGAAGAATCTTAAGTTGTTGGATTCAGAATTAAGTCCTCGATAGTGGTTATCAAGTGCTGGGAGAGAGGGAAACAGAGTCAGAGTCTGAAGTTTCATTTATGTACCATAAATAAACTCTAGGTAATACACCACATAGCATAGTGCCTATAGTTAGCAGTAATGTATCATCTACTGGAAAATGTGCTCAGAGTACAGATATTGTGTCAAGTGTCCTTATCACAAAAATGCAGTTTGTTTAGAAATTGGTAATAACTAGTAAAATAGAGAAAGCGTGTATGCTGAAACTCAGCACTGCTACTTCTATTTACATTTCTTGGTAATTTCCATAAGGAGATAGGCATTATTTGTTATAAGAACACAATATTATTAGTTATGATAATACTGGACACTCAGATAAATATCCACCAGTAAGAAGATGGATAAAAAGCAGCAACGTGCCCAAGCAGCAGGGGAGAAATAGCATGGAGTGATTGAAATGAAAGATTTCTATCTCCATGTATCCATAGGGCATATTGCTTTTTAATAAGTATAATGCAGAATTGGACTTGAAAAGAAAGTTGCAGAGGGAGATTTTATAAACTATGTACTATAAAATATCATGTAAGTTGAATTTTGGAATATTTGGTTCTATGTGAATAAAGTTAGAAATCCAAGTAAATAGTAAATATTGTTTATGGTACATAAACAAATAAGAAAATGTTTAAAAAATGTCAGAAAAGAATCCCACATGCTTCCGCATAAAAGCTGTCTCAAGAGGAAGAATGAGCAACATGAGAGAGAAATGGCACTTCAATTTTGATAAGATTTACTCTGTTAAAAAGACAGATGGAGAAAGTATGTTTAAAATGTGATATTTATTGACTTTTGCTTGTATAATTACGACAAAATGAATTCTAGTGCCATGGATAACTCAGAGAATGAAAAAAATTTTAAAAAGGTATGTAGCATAAATCAGTTAACCAACATCCACCCCCAAAAGTAATATTTATTTAAACAATTCGGGAGTTACAATTGCATTTATTTTGATTATACTCTACCATTTCCTGTATGTTTAAATGGAAATCTATTCCCTTAATGGAAACTAAAATAAATTGCTGCATTTCTTTTTAATTTAAATAAATTCTACTTAAAATGTGCTTTGCACATGTCTTACATTAGAATTCTCCTTAAGGAAGCTTTATTGCTTTTATTCCTTTTTCTTTGCCTTTGAACTATGAGGTATATGTGCTACCATCACTTGACCTTGCAGAAATCTGTATCTATGCAACAACAAAGCATTCAGATCAAAAGCTAAATACTTCTGTCAACCTCACAGGAATTTTCATGATGTTAAATGTCTGGATAATGAAATCTAATTGGGCAAATGAGCTTTGCACTTTCTCTCAAAAGAATCTACTATGCAAACAGTGGCACCTTGAGCTTCAGAAACTTGTGATTATTATGGTATGTGTCTGTCATTGTACACATGGGCTTATTATCTATATGTCTGTGTGTAAGAAAGGCACTTATAATTACATTTTTTAAAAATATTTTTTTAGCTGTAGATGGACATAATATCTTTATTTTTTAATTTATTTTATGTGCTGCTAAGGATCGAACCCAGTACCTCACATATGCAAGGCAAGTGCTCTACCACTGAGCCACATCTCCAGCCCCATTGTTTTTTTTTTGGTATCAGGGATTGAACTCAGGGGCACTTGACCACTGAGCCACATCCCCAGCCCTACTTTTTGTTTTATGTAGAGACAGGGTCTCACTGCGTTGCATAGTGCATCGCTGTTGCTGAGACTGGCTTTGAACTCATGATTCTCCTGTCTCGGCCTCCCAAAGTGCTGGGATTACAGGTGTGTGTCACCACACCCGGCTCCCATTGTTTTTTAATAAATAAAAATAATTCTGAATAAGTCTTTTAGGAATAGAAGCCTAAATTACTATATAACTTCATTCATATTTAAAGTCAGCAGTTGCTTAACTGTCATTGGTTTCACTCTATATGGAAAGGTAATCAGTTGAAATCAGTCAAATGATTTTTATGCTTTATTTGTAATTCCTACGTTTTGGAGAACTGAAAACCAGTCATTTTGAATATACAACATTGTACTAAATCTTAAAGGCCTCACTAAAAAGAACTGTTTTGTTTTCTGGATGGGACCCAGTTTCTAAATGGATATGCTATTCGATCACTTATTTATTCAGTCAGACGTTTGCTAGCTGTTGTCGCAGTCACTGACAACTTTTCCATGACAATATTCAGTCATTCTTCATACAAACTGTATGTTTTTAAAAAAATCATCTTTTTTGCTGAATTCAAATGCAAGGACAGGAGAGTGAGAGCTGGAGGGAGATACAGGTTGTAGGTAGGTGCTCCTTTCTTACCTTCGGGTTTGTGGGTCAGAGGGTAGCCTGGATACGTTTACAAGCTACAGGAAGAAACTGATCCAAAATGTCAGTGTGCCATGAGGAATGAGCACATGCCACCTATAATTTGGAGGACAGAGAGGCTTCATAGGCACTAATGTAACGTGTAATGAGAAAATGAGCACAAAGCACACTAGGATGGGGAACACTTTGGTGACCCTGCAGCAACTGTGTGTTTAGAGGACGTAATTACAGCCTTGTAGATCAGTGAGGAACATGGGGTAATGGAATGATTTTTACCCTTGACAACTTCATTTTACTCTCTTAGAATTGGGAGGCAGCATCGTCAGTTGATAGAGTGTGTGGGTTATGGGTTGTTAGAGCGTAATTTCTTAGAAAAATTGATCTTGAGCACATGTCAAAGTATATTAACTTGTTAATGAAGAAACTCACAAGAAGATAATGGACTATGTCAGGTCAAGGCAGTCCGGGGAGAAGAATTTTATATATCATACAAAGAAAATGTTTACATAAGTAGCTAGGTTGCTGAGGGCAGGTGTTGGTTTATTTCACATCATTGTAAATATGGCATAGCTGGAAAATTACCCTATATCTGTTGGCACTTGTTAAATTTGGGAGCTCAGAAATTAGAGCCAAGTCCCCATGTCATCACGCACGAATCATTATGCAAAAATAACAAGTCCTATATCTGAGAAGCAAACAATACTCAATTGACCTGTGACTGTTATTCAGACATATCGGGTTTAGAAGGGTCTATCTCTTTTCTAAGATAAATTTATATATTTAGCACAGAGATACCAAGTGATATCAAAGAGAGATAGGTTAGGAGAACCAGTTATTACTGAATTTCTTCAGCATGCATGCAAATATACTCACCACACAACATTCTTATTTGTCAGTATGCACACACACACACACACAGGCACACACCACACCTATGTATAAAATCTTTCTCATTTCCTTTTTTTGAGCTAGACAGCTGTAGGTGTTTGTTGACATGACTGTAAAAATTCTCATTAAAAGTGTGTGTTAGCTGGGCTCTGTGGCCTGTGCCTATTGTTCCTACTACTTTGAAAGATGAGATAAGAGAATCACTTGAGCTCACTAATTTGAGACCAGTGTAGGTAAAATAGTGAGACATCACCTCAAATAACAACAACAACAACAACAAAAATGAGAGAGAGAGAGAGAGAGAATGTGCTAAAATTCTTGCTTTATTTAGCACTTTCTGAAATGCTTTAACACATTGGTAAGTTAAAACATGCTTATCAAACAAATACAATATGATTATCAGCAACATATTTACAAATTTGGTATCTTTGACCTCTATCTAGTTCTAATTATTAGGAAAGAATTTCCAGTTAAGATTCCATGATTTAATCTGAAACTAAAAGAAGGGAAGTGAGAACAGATATAGATGAAGAGCTTCCTGGTAAGGGGTCATGGGTCGAGGGTTGGGGTCAGGGTGCACTTTCACTAATTTTGCCTCTGAGAAGCTTTTTACTGTCCTTGAGTTTGGAGACGATGCCATGGGCTGATGGCACCCAACAGTTTAAAAAAGGAAAAAAATAATAAAGTGTTATTCTTTTACCCATTCTCATCTTCCTACAGTGTTTCCCCATTGGACGGACAACTGCTGATCTTCTCCATCTGTTCCTAATGTGTATATATGGGGGAATTATTAAAAAATATTTATTTACTGACAGGAACACAGATAGGGAATATTTAATCAAATTTCCTTTTATACAATTATGTTTACTAGTCTGAGTAGATTTCTCCAGAAATAGTAGATTCAGAGATTACCATGAAGTTCATCCTCAGTCCCACAGGCTCTACGCAGGCCTGAACAGGTCAAGTCAAGCTGGGCCATACTGCCCTGCGAGCAGCTCCCCAGACCTCAGTGGTTGTAAAGAACACATCTCTTGCTTATGCTGTGTGTCCACTGGCTCAATGGGGCCCGCAGTCCTTACCATCCTGTCATGCAGTGGGCCTCGGGGACTGTCTGGAACACTGCTCTAGCAGAGTGAAGAAGGGAAAAGAAGTCAGATGTTCCAACAGGTGACACATGTTTTCTGTCTATAATTCGCAGTCTCAAATTAGTCACATGGCCACAGCCAAACAAGGGAAACAAGAATTGCAATCCTACCCTGTGCCAGGAAGGTGAGGTGCTCCGAAGAGCTGTAACCAGCATTGAGGACCTACTCAGTCTGCCCTCCAGGTCGCCAATTATCCATGCACTCTGCCTGTCATAGGCAAAGTGCATTTCCCCAAGCCCAGATGGACACCCTGGACTTCCTGCCCAGCAAAGCCATCAAGAGCAAATTCCAGTAGTGCTCATGTATATCAGGGAAGGAAGTGTGACTCTTGTTACTCTTGATCTGCCTGCACAGAAACCAAACAGAAAGTTAATGCTCCTCAGACGTAACCCACTGTACGAGCTGGAGTAGTGACAGGTTGCTTGCAGACATCGATTCCTGTGGAGAAGAGGAAGAATGTGACGTTGGTACCAGTTGTCATTTCACAGCGATTCTGAACCAGGTCATCTAAGAACATTACCTGAGGGCTTAAATATTCTTTTTAGGTCCTGATGTTTGTGACACTGGTGTCAGAGCACACTGTTGTCTGGGGATTTGCTGTGCTTCCTGAGACGTTCTGATGGTTTTACAGTGCATTTAGTCATCATGTCTCCAAAGTTCCCTTGTGACTGAGAGTCTCCCTCTTTTATTGATTTGGATGATCTAGGCAGTTTTGAGCAGTACTGGTCAGGTGTTCCTTTATAATTTTCTTCTATTTTACTTTTCTGATTTTTTTAGGTTAGAATGGTTTATGGATTTTTGGTAAGAAGGACTCAGAGGAGGAGCACTGTTCTCATCACCCCTATCGATATAACACAGTGCATCCCTTGATTACGTGTCTCACTGTGGTTTTGAGTTGCGTTTTCTAATGACTAATGGTATTGAACCTCTTTTCTTGTGTTTGGCAGCCATCATAAATCTTTTTTAAAAATACTTTTTCAAATGTTTTGTCCACTTTTAAAATGTACTATTTGTCTACTTTTACAGCTATTTTGTATCTATAGTCTGAGGACTTTTGCCTAATGTAATTTGCATATACTTTCTTTTAGTCTGTGCTCTACTTTTTAAAAACTTACCTTTTAAAAGCAAAAGCACTTAATTTTGATGAAGTTTTATTTACCATGTTTTTTTCTTTTACATACTGTGTCCTTGGTCTTATTTTTTTTTTTAAAGGTTTATTTAGACAGTTTTTTTAATTTTTTTTTTTAGTTTTAGATGGACACAATGTCTTTATTTTGTTGGTTTGTATGTGGTGCTGAGGATCGAACCCAGGGCCTCACGCATGCGAGGCAAGCGCTCTACCGCTGAGCTACAATCCCAGCCCTGTCCTTGGTCTTATATCTAAGAACATTTTGCCTATCTCAGAATCACAAAAATTTTCCTTCCTTCCACACACTCTTTTCTTTTTCTTTCTTTTCTTTTCTTTCTTTCTTTCTTTCTTTCTTTCTTTCTTTCTTTCTTTCTTTCTTTCTTTCTTTCTGTAGAATTATATTCAATTACATGGAGGTCTAAGGTACACTTGGAATGATACCTTTTAGACATATTTGTGTGGGCGAATTTATGGATCCTCAATTTAGTTCTAATCCTTGTATCTATTCTTTCACAAAACCACATTGTCTTTATTGCTGTAAAGTTGTGTTAATTCTTGAAGTCAAGTACTGCTACTTTTAGAACTCTGCTCTTTTTCAGTATTTTTGGGAGCAGTCACAATTTTTGTCTACAGTATAAACTTTGGAATCAATTGGTTGGTATCTATAAAATTCCTTGCTTGAATTTGATTGGGATTGTGTTGAGTTATAGATCAAATTGGAATAACTAACATTTTAATAATAGTCACTCTTCTGATCCATGAACATGGTATTCATTTATTAAAATCTTATTTGATTATATTCAGTAGAGTTTAATTTTTCACCTATAGATTCTATGTGTGTTTTAATAGATTTATACCTATTATACTTCAATTGGAGAAGTCATATTTTAGAGATATGAGAACTGGCTCAGGACTGACAAGTTTCAAGTCCATAGAGCAGGTCAGCAGGCTACAAGTTCAGCGACAATGTGATCTTGCAGTCCTGAGTGAAATCTGCAGGTCAGAAGCTCAGATATCTTCTCTATAATTCAGAATTGAGGCAGAAATACTTCTTTTTGAGGATGCCTCAGGTTCTGCTTTTAAGGGCTTCAACTTAGTGGAGAGGCTCGCCCACATCCTAGAGGATGATGTGTTTTACTCACAGTCTGTAAATTTAAATGCTAAGTATATCTAATAAATACCTTTACAGCTACATCTAGGCTGATGTTTGAGAAAACAGGTGGACACCTTAGCCTAGCCAAGCTGCCACTCAAAATGAGCCATCACACTTTGCTTCCTTGATTCTATGCCTCTGCCTTTCTCTCTTTCTCTCTCTCCCTCCCTCCCTCCCTCTCCTTATTTGTGTCTCTTTCAACCTCATTTCAATTGTTATATGTTCATGCTTTATTCTTGATCTATTTTGTCCAACTAGAAAGATGTCCCATAACCACTTTAGTCCAATCCAAAATTCTTACAGATATGTAAAAGTAACATTGATTTAATCTTTTCTGTCTGCAGAGTTTTAATGTATCTTATGGTTTAATTTTAATTTTTGCTTTTTGAAGGTGAGAAGCAGTAGACTCAATCAAATACTCAGGTCCGTAAATTTATAACTTTTCTTAATCTCCTATAATTTCACTTGGCAACCAGCCAATTCATTTTTAACCAATATCTTTTTCATACTACCTTGCCAAAAATAACCAATCAATTACCATATGCTAATAATCTATTTTTCCCAAGGATGAAAAGGTACTGAACACATGTCTTTGACAAACATTTCCCTGCCAAGTATGTATGAATGACTGTTAATCAGTCCACACGATGACTGCATCATGACTGTCTCTGCCACGCGGTAATAATTTGGTTTGGTGTTACTGTTATATCAATAATTGGTGTAGCTCTTGCACCAATTCCTGTGCCAACCAGGATCAGTTAGGGTTGGCTATATGATACACATGACATAGCTGGATCTTCCCTACCACTGTCTGGGACAAAGCTTGTTTCTATAGCAGTGGGAAGAGCATTTAGGGAAGGCATATGCCAACAACTATGTGCTGTAGCTCAGAAGTGACATCCATGAGTTGTCTCATCCACTCACTAGATAGAGCTAGTTTCATGGTTTATCACAGCCAAGATGGTTCTAAAACACACAATTCTATTCAGTAAACAGAAGGCATAAAGCCAGCAGTATTTCATGAGCAGAAGTCATGAACACTGGAAGTCTATCACCTAAACTGTAAGTTACATTGAAATGAGATTTATAGGTCTCAAACAGCTATTTATTTTTTTTTATTTATTTTTTTTTTAATTTTTATTCTTGTTTTATTTAGGCTTACATGTTGACAGTGTGAATTGACTCATTGTGCATAGATAGAGGATAACATATCAATTCTCTAGTTGTAAGTTGTATAGAATCACATCATATATGCAGTCATACATAAAGTTAGGGTTATTATGACCATCATATTCCATCACCCTTGCTGTCCCCATGCCCCCTCCCCCCTTACACCCCTGTGAACAGAGATCCACCTTTGTTCCCATGTCCTTTCCCACATTATGGATCA
>PVHX01025077.1:0-22993 GCA_004024805.1 Geosciurus inauris | reverse complement strand
AAAATTATAAGCAGATTACATTCTTCATATTAAACATCTTTATATGCACTTTCAATGAACAGTATATATATATATATATATATTTATATATATTTTTTATCAACCATCTTTACTATACCCATTCCCCTTTCCTGCCCCCCACCTCCCCCATGTCGTGTCCAGTGTTTCTCTATTTCTCTTATGTTTCCCATTCCCACCTGTTGTTTTCAATACACCTTTTGGTTAAAAAAAATAAAGAAATATGTCCTCGAAACATAAAATAACTTGTATATTTAAAGAAGTCACTGGGCCTGAATCAGGATATTGATCTTTTCTCCTGATAGCAGTTAATGTAGTGGGTAACTGGGAACTGTCCAAACTCTTTTTTTAATTTTTAATTTTAGATGGACACAATATCTTTATTTATTTATTTTTATGTGGTGGTGAGGATCGAACCCAGTGCCTCACTCATGCAAGGCAAGCGCTCTACCACTGAGCTACAATCTCAGCCCAGTCCAAACTCTTTTATTAAGACAAAATAATAAAGTCTCTTAATAAATGAAAAATCCTTACAAGATGGACATATTATCTAAAATACAATATGAAGCAACAAATATTGAGATCTGAAGTAATAGTTATGCATGGAAGAAAGTATACACAAATTCTTTCTTTTTGTGTGATTTTATTTTTTATTTGTTCTTTTTAGATATACATAACAGTAAAGTGTATTCTGGCATACTATATATACATGGAGTGTAACTTATTCTAAGTAGGATCCAATTCTTGTGATTGAACATGATGTAGAGTTTCACTGGTGGTATATTCACATATGAACATAGGAAAGTTATGTTCAATTCATTCTACTGTCTTTCCTATTCCCATACCATCTCCCTTTCCTTTATTCCCCTTTGTCTAATTCTCATCCTTCCATTGTTTGCTAGTATCCACATATCGGTGAGAAAATTTGACCTTTGATTTTTGGGGATAGGCTTCTTTCACTTAGCATAATAGTATTCAGATCCATCCATTTACCAGCAAAAGTCATAAAATCATCATTTGTAGGGCTAAGTAATATTCCATGGTGTATATATAAAAATTTTCTTTATCCATTATTCTGTTGAAGGGCACCAAGTTTGGTTCCATAGCTCAGTTATTGTGGATTGAGCTGCTATAAACATTGATGTGATGCTGATTTTATGCCCTTTAGGTAAATAGCAAGGAGTGGGAAAAGTGGGTCAAATGGTGGTTCCATTCCAAGTTTTCTGAGGAATCTCCATACTGCTTTCCATAATGGTTGCAACAATTTGCAGTCCCACCAGCAATGTATGAGCATACCTTTTCCCCCACATCCTCAGCAACATTTATGTTACTACACAAATTCTGGTTTATTTTTTAGACAAATTCTTGAACATGGTGAAATTTTTGTCATTGTGCCTTCACACACTCTATTTTACCTGAAGAAACTGATGTTGGGAGTGTTTGATTTCTTGCTCAATTCCAAGGAGCTAATAGAGATAGGATTAAATCCAAAGATTTCTCACTCCCTATGGAGATGGTAAAACTATTCAACCAACTTGTTGGTGTAGGACAGGCCTATCATGATGAGTCTCAGACCTCTAAATTTTCTGCTCCTTCTTCTGCTATCACTGTCTTGATATTGCACTCTTCCTAACATTTCTGGAATATTGCAACACGGCCTGTGAATAGTACTCAAGTGATTTCAGGACTCCATGCTATAGCTTCTCTATCAGACACCTGGAGATAAAAACCAGTAAACTTCTTTTTAATAGCTTCTCCAGTTGATTTTTATGCCAGCTAAATTTGAAAACCACTGTCTGGGGGTTTCCCCAGCATAGTCACCTCTACTTGTTATTAAATTTTCACCATAAGGAGATCATTATTGTCTGCCTTTATTATTCAAAGGAGGAAATTAAGTTTCAGCATATTTAGCTATTTTCTAATGTAACTGCCATCTCTTTTAGTGTCATGAATGGAAATTTAGTCACCTAGTGACAGACTTTTGCCTTCTTCCATTCAAGAGTTATTGCACAACATCCTCTATAATTGAATAGCCAATGTGTGCTTATGATTTTTAATTCCTTATAATTCTGTCTAAATATTTACCACTTCCTTATTACAGGTGAAACAAATTGAAGAGAATGGCACTTGTTAATGAAAGCAACACTGAAGAGTTTATCCTACTAGGCTTTGATGATCTACCTTGGCTAAAGCTTCCTCTATTCATTATTCTTCTAATAACATATCCCATGACACTGATGAGAGACATTGCATCATTCTGGTGTCCAAATTAGATCCCAGTCTCCACAGTCCCATGTATTTCTTCCTCACCAACCTCTCCTTTTTGGACATATATTTAACCACAAGCATTGTGCTTGAGATGTTATTAAACCTTGGAAGCTCTAAGAAGACCATCAGCTATGTAGGATGTGTAGTTCAGCTTTATTTATTCCATTTTATGGGGGCCACAGAATGTCTGCTCTTGGCTATCATATCCTTTGACCACTATGTGGCCATCTGCAGACCTCTGCACTATACCTTCATCATGAATCAACGCATCTGCATCTTACTAGTGTGTATTATGTGGCTGACTGGAATGCTCTTTGCTTTATCAGAGGCCACTCTTAACATTACAGTTGCCATTGTGTGGTGTCAATAAACTGTTGTGTGAGATTCCAGTTCTGATAAAGACTGCTTGTGGTGAAAAGGAGGCTAATGAGCTTGCACTCTCTGTAGTGTGTATTTTTATATTAGTTATTTCTTTATGTTTAATTCTTGCCTATTATGTTAGTATTGGACATGCTATACTTAAAAGATTAAATCTTCTGAGGGAAGGAAAAAGGCCTTTGGGACATGTTCCTCTCATGTCATTATAGTTTCCTTATTTTATGGTCCAACCATTAGTATGTACTTTCGGCCTTCCTCCTCCATTACAAGAGACCAGCCCGGGTTCATGGCTGTCTTCTGTGGAGTGGTGACTTCTACAGTCAACCCCTTTATCTATACTCTGAAGAAGAAAGATGTAAAAGGGGCGTTAGGGAACCTAGTGAGGAACATTTTCATTTCCAAGTGAAAGTTTGTAAACAAAATGAAATTAATATTAACTGGTTTGTATGGATTTTTCTAATAATTCATTTCTGACTAATAATCTAATCTCATGCTATGTGTTATTCTTACCAAATATATTGTTTCTGACATTTTAAAATCACATTAGGCATGGATGATATTAGATTATGTGCACTAGTATGGAAAGTTTATTTGTGAAAATACAGAAAAATAGTATTTTCTGTTTGGATATTGAACTAGTAACTGTATTGAGTAGTAAAAGGAGCATTTTAAATTTTAACTATAATGAAAATTTATTAATTTAAGCTCATCATCATCAATTCACATCACATAAAATACAATCAGTGTCATCTATGAAACATTACATGACTTGCATTTTGACCCAAGTCTCAGCCCATAGTATGACTTCTTTTTATGTTTATGAGGAAACATTCTATGCTTTAAAAGACTAATGAGTTTATTAACCTCAACTCATGTAGATTTTATCACTTTTTCAAAAATGAATTATAATTATTTTCTGCTGAATTAGTATGCAATGTTAGGCATGTTTAATAAAAAATTTATCATCAAATATTAAAATTAATAGAATTAAGAGAAAAAGTATAAGTTTTTAATGTTCATTTTGAATATCATAAGCATTAGTCTTGAATCAATGAGTAAATAAGTTAATAATAAGCCAGTCCTTGAAACATTTCTGTGCATAAATTGGAACAACCAGAAAATGCCTTTGGAAACTGGGCAAGAATAAATGTGAGAATAAAATAATTTGCATTTTTGGAATGCTGGCAACTGGATTGCATCAACAAATAATATGAGTATCCTTTTATCAATGCAAAATTTGGATGCAAATAATGTTCAAAAACCTGTGACATTCTGAACGTTCTAAAACTTATTTATAAAACTCAAAGTTCAACCTTGAAACATTTTCATAAAAATAACCTTGAAACATTTTCATTTTCATAAAATCTGCAATTTATAAAGGCAGATTCATGATTTTTGTGGTTATTTAGCATTGAATTCATATGTTAAGAATTCATTATGATGTTGTATAGTGAAGACATGTAGACTTGTACAAAAAAACCCCTCATTTCGACTTTTCTAATGTGTCTTTTGGTATGATCAAAATCTGAGAAAAAACCAGTTAGAGGATAGTCACAATGTACACTGGACCACATGACCAAAATCAACTGCAACCAGATCTACTCTAAAAATAACAGAACATCTGGTGCTATACCAGGTTTTGAGACCTTTGGAGTTTGGTAAATATTTTGAGTAATTTAAAAAATAATTTATGGGTATTGCTAGGGGATTGTCACCAAAGTTTTTAAATTTCAAGAGTTTCATAAGTCAGATTTTCTTAGTATTTTTGAAATATTTGCATATTCATGACATGTTGAGGATGAGACCCATTTCTAAATATGGCAGCATTCTCTTGTATTTATATACAATATATGTAAGTAGCTGAAGGTGATATTGAGAAATATTCTTCTGTATTTTGACTATAATCCATCACAGCAGATGGGTATAGAATTTTCCATTTTTGGCATCAATATTAGTATTCAAAAATTTCTGATTTCAGAGCTTTTTGGATTAAGAATGCTCAACCTGATATTTTGTGCTTTGGGGAAAAGACTTCAATTCTGTGTTAAAAGCATAGCTATTAAGGCTGACTACAGTTGTTCATAGTGCTTTCTTATATTACCCTGAGTCCTGACACATTTGATGTGTTTGCTACTTTCTTGGTCTGTAAAGATTATTCATTTTGGAAATTATAAATGTAATCCAGACTCAGTGGAGTATCAGAATTTTGTGAAGTATTAATACAAAAGTCTCAGGATAAAGAATACTTAGACCAGTGGTAAGAAAACATCTACAGAAAAATTTTATTAGTATAAGAGAGCTTCACATTTCTAAGGTATGTATGTTCAGTATATTTCATAATTTAGTTAATATTTAAGAAGCTCTGATGAAAGAAAGGTATATCATTATATCAAAGTGAAATTGTACTCTATTTTTGTTGCAAAGCATAAGTAATCTTGAGAGTTTCTTTTTCAAGAAATTAATTAGAAACATTTGTCATTTCCCAAAGCAGCCAGACATTCTGAAGAACAAATAGGAAACATTAAAGCATTTTAACTTTAGTTGTAATGCTGAAAGACTTGGGAAAGTCTTTAAGAAATCAAAATGGTTTAACCATTATTTTCTCCAGGTTAGAGATATCTTCCTCTATCCATCCTTTTCTAAGAGGGATAATTAAACTAGATGTAAATTAGAATTCTGGTTGAACAAATGCCTTTAGGTCTTAATATAAATCCAATATCTATTTTTTCCCTCTGATATTCAGAATTCCCTTGTTTCAGAGGAAACACAGAGGACATTGGTGAAAAGGGTAGATTGAAGATACGTTATACATGTTGGAATTGGAAAATCTGTCAGATTTGTTTGAAGAAAGGACAGCATACTTAAACATAGATGACTAATGTCCTAGTCTAATGTGAGAAGTAAAAACTTTAACATTGAGATTAAAGTAAGTATATTTTGAATAAATGCTTACATTTTCACCTGAGCAAAATTATGTATATAATACAGATAAATGCAAAATAACCTTCAGTGTGTAGGTCAAAAAATTATTTAAGAATTTGTTCCACAGAAAAATAACCTCTGAGCATGTTTATTTTCATTAAGATTGACATCATGCAAATTATTTCAAATGCTTTCTGGATATAGACATTTTAACTACTGATTTCAATATCTTAGTATCATCATATATATTGAACTTTGGTTATTATTATATGTAGAGAGTGTAGGAGCACTCTCTGACCTTTAACCCCTCCCTTCTCTCTTTTTCCATTCTATGCCGATGGACTGCACTGCCTCACAGCAGTACCCCATTGTTGGTAACTTTGGGGCCATGATTGGTCTGAGTACAGTATATAAAATGTTGCACTTCCTGAAATAAACGAGCTCTGCATCTTGCTCTGCTGGAGCAGTCTTACCAGCCCCGGGAGTCTGGGTGAAGTGACTCCAGCGACCCTCCTCTCCTGGGACCTCATTCCGTTCTTCCTGGGGATCCCTCTTTGTTGTGAGACCCCAACTCATGGAGTAAGAACCACGAGGCACGAAAGTAAAACTACAGAGAGTAGGAGGTTGACCTAAATAACCACTGATGTTTTCTGTTATTTTATATAGATATAAACCAAGTCCAGTACACTAAGAAATTTCTAATTGTACTTCTCATTACTTCTCTTTCAACCAGTGTATTGTATTGTGTATATAACCCCCCAAACCATCATTCCTTCTCAAACCAAATGTAATGTTATAGTAATGCCATTTCCTATACTTTTCTGCATTTTCGCCTGTGTGTATTCATTTACTTTTGCATTTAGAAATGCCTCTTCCAATTTTCTAAATCTTAAGGCTTTCCTTAAAATGAACTAATGTAGTAAATGGGAAAATACATTTCCTAAAATATGGTTTTGTCTTTTGCTAAAGAAAAATGCCTAATACCAAAGGAAACATCAATAAAGAGATAAAGTCACAAAGGATCTACAAAACAACCAGAAAACTAACAAACCCTCTGCAACTTAATGAGATCCCGTCTCAAAATTTTAAAATAAAAAATAAAAAGGCTGGGCATGCAGCTCAGTAATCAAGTGCTCTGAGTTCAATACCTAGTCTCAAAAGCAAACAAAGCAAAACAAAATTAAATAAATAAATAAAAACAAGCAAACAGAAAAAAATAGAAAACAACAACAAACTAACTGAATGAAAATGTCTTTACCAATTAGTAATTACTTCTAATGTAAATGGACTAAAGTGTGTAATTGAAAGACATAGATTACTGACAGATAATAAAACAAGTTCCAACTAAATGCTGACTCCAAAGATTCATTTTATCTTTAAAGAGAGACTGAAAGTGAAGGGATGAAAAAAGACTGTTCAAGGAAATGGAAACTAAATGAGAACAGGATTAGCAAAACTAACACCAGTTACAATAGACTTTCAGTTAAAAAACATAAAATTAAATTAAAAAATTATTATATTCTGATAAAGCCAATTTCACAAAGGATATAATAACTGTAAATTATATAAAACAAATATTAAAAGTCTTAAAGACAGAGATAGACAGGAATACAATAAAAGTAAGGGACTTCTATACTCCATTTTTACAAATAGACTGATTGTCCAAGCAGAATATTAATAAGAAAACATTATTCTTAAACACCACTTTAGACCAAGTGGACCTAAAAATTTATCTATCTCAAAGCATTAACATACACATACACATCCTTCTCAAGTATACAGAGAACATTCTCCAGGAAATATCATGTGTTAATCCATGAAACTATTCCTAATTATTTTAAGGAGTTTGAAGTCATATCATATAAACTTTTCTAATTAAAGTGGTATAAAGTCAATAATGACAGGAGAAATTTACAAAGTTTCAAATATATGTAAATTAAGCAACATGTTTTTGTTTAAACAACCAATAAATCAGATTAAAAATGATAAAAACATTTCTAAAAATATATTGAGACAGATAAAGATGAACATTCCAAAATTTGTGCAGAAGCAAATGAAGCTGAAAGTAGAAATGCAATAGAAAAAAATAACAAAACTAGCATTGTAGGTTTTTTGAAAAGATAGTAAAAAATAAAAAAATATTAGATGTATTAAGAAAAAAGTAAAAGTTCAAATAAGCATAATCAGATATGAAAGAGGATACTAGAAATACTAAGGACAATAAGGTTACTATGTGTAAATCATGCTAATAATTGGATAACCTAGAATAAAGGTGTAAATTCCTAGAGACTTACAACCTCTCAAGACTGAATTATGAACAAAGTCTGAACACATCAATAACAAATAAGGAGATAAGATCAATAACAAGAAGTCTTCCATCAGAAAAGAGCTCAGATAATTAGAATTGCAAAAACCATCAAGAAAATGCTAGCAAATTGAATTCAACAATACATGAAGAGTATCATTCAACTTGATCAAATTGAATTTAACCCTGGAACACAAGGGTTTTTAAACATACAAATCAGTAAATGTAGCACATCATTTTAACAAAAGAATGATAAAAATCATATGATAATTTCAATAGGTGTGAAAAAATTACCTAAAAAATACAACATCACTTTTCTGATAAAAGTTGACAATTTAATAGTAGGAAGATACCTCAAAACAAGTAACAATAAATGTAGGTGAGGATGTGGGAAAAACTTTCATTCATACATTGCTGGTGGGACTGCAAACTGGTGCAACCATTCTGCAAAGCAGTAAGGAGATTCCTTAGAAAACTTGGAATGGATCCACCATTTGACCCAGTTATCCCACTCCTTGGTTTATACCCAAAGGGCTTAAAATCAGCATAATACAGTGACACAGCCACATCAGTGTTTATAGCAGCTCAATTCACAATAACAAGCTATGGAACCAACCTAGGTGCCCTTTAACAAATGAATGAACAAAGAAAATATGGTATATATACACAATGGAATATTACTCAGCAATAAAGAAGAATGAAATTATGGCATTTGCCAGTAAGTGGATGGAACCTGAGAATATCATGCTAAGTGAAATAAGCTAGTCCAAAAAACCAAAGGTCAAGTATTCTTTCTGATATAGGATGCTAACCCATAACAAGGAAGGATAGAAAGAGGAAGTATAGAATTTAATTGGATTAGACAAAGGAGAATAAAGAGACGGGAAGGAGTTTGAATAAGAAGGACAATAGAATGAATCATACATAACTTTCCTGTGTTCACATATGAATACATGACCAGCATAACTCCACACATTATGTTCAACAACAAGAATGGGATCAAAATTGTAATGGCTTGCACTCTAGGTATGTATAATATATCAAAACACACTCTATTGTCATGTATATCTTAAAACAAAAAATAAAAGTTAAAGGCCTTATATGAAAAGCCTTTAATGAATCTCATACTCAGTGGTGAAAAGTTGAAAGACTTTAAGTGCCAGAACAAGATGGGGTGTTAAGTTTCACCATATTTTTTCAACATAGTACTGCAAGCATTCAAATAAGAAAGGCAGAAGTAAAATTGTCACTGTTTGTTCCATGACAAAAAAAAGAACTGGAACTAATTAGCAAATTTCATGAAGTTTTAGGATACAAAATCAACACAAAAATCTGTATGTTTCTATTTACTAATAGTGAACTATATGAAAAAACCTCAAGGACTTAATTTCTTATAAAACTAGAAAAATTGTATATACCTACAAATACATTCAGCCAATGAAGTAAAAGACCTGTCACTGAAATTTGCAAAATACTGATGAAAGTAACTAAGAAAAACAAATAAATAGAAATATATGTGTTCATGGATTGGAAAAGTTAATGTTGTTAAAAGGTTCAAAGTGAGATACAGATTCATGCAATTCCTATCAAATTTCTAATGTTTTTTTTTATGGAAATATAATAAAGAATACTGAGATACTCACAGAATTATTTAAATAACTCCAATATTAACTGGAAACATTGCTCTGCCAGATTCAAAATGTACTTTGAAGCTATAGTAATAAAAACATGGTGCTGATAAAAAAAATAGATACATCAGCATATGAAACAGAATAGAGAGTACAAATATGAAAACCCACAGATACGTGTTGAATTGAATTTCAACAAAAATGTCAAGAATATGCAAAGGGAAAGTATAGTCTCTTCAATAACTAGTATGTGAAAAACTGGATATCTACATACAGAGGAATGAAATTGAGCTCTTATCTCATCTAACCAACTCAATGGTTTAAATAGTTACAAGACCAGAAACTGTAAAACTACTAGCAAAAGTAGGGGGAAATCTACACAACATTGGTCTGAACTTTTTTTCTTTTCAAATATAACTTGAAAAACATAAACAACAAAGTGGAAAAAAAATGGTGAAAACTGAAAAGCCACTGTACAACCAAGGAAACAATAAATACAAAGAGACAATATGTGGAATAAGAGAAAACATTTGCAAACCATACATCTGATAAGAGGTTAATAACCAACGTAGACAAGGAACTCAATTGTAAGAAGACAAATGACTTCATTAAAAAAATAGGCAAAAGATCTGAATACACTCCACTGAGAAGATGACCTACAAATAGCCAAATGGTATATGAAAAATTCCTCAACATTGTGACTTATCTGAAAAATGCAAACTTAATTGACAGTGAGATAACAGCTCACCCCTGATAGAACATAATCATCAAAAGGAAGAAAGAAATCAGAAATCAAGTGTCTGTAAGGATGTGGAGAAAAATGAACACTTGCACACTGTTGATGGGAGTGTAAATCAGGACAATTACTGTGTAAACCAGTATGGAGGTTCCTCAAAAAATTAAAATTAGAAGTAGCATATTGATCTAGCAATCCCATTTTTGTGTATACATCTAAAGGAAATAAAATCAGTATGTATAAGTTGAGGTCATGAGGAGTGTGAGTGGGTAGAGAATGGAGATATGTTGTTTGAAGGATACAAAATTATAATTAGATCTGTGGAATCAGTTCAAGGAATAAATTGTACAGCATAGTTACAATAATTAGTGATAAAATACTATATGCTTGAAAAATGTTAAGTGGATGTTAAGTATTCTACATACCAAAATTATATACATATGAGGTAATGGATATAATAATTAGCTAGATTTAACTATTCCATAGTGTATATGTTTATACAAATATTATGTTTTACACAATAAATGTAATTTTATCTGTCAATTTTAAAAATAAGTAAATTTGAAAAAACAAATTAATTAAGCCTAATGGCTTAAGCATCAGTCAGTCCATGCATGGCTCATGGATGTCTTCCTGCAACAAATAGTGAAGAAATTCAGATATGAAAACATTCTATTCTGAATGTCCTGTAGTATAAAGTGACAGGATTAAGAAAATAAGACTATTTAATTGTAGAAGAATTATTGAAAAACTATATGAAAGTAGATATAATTTATGAATAAATTATTAGTTTATAAAAGCAAAACCATGTATTAGAAATGATATGATTTAGAAAATTATTATATTCTACAAATATGATTTTATAACTTATAAAAATACATGATGCACAGAAAAAAAAAGAAAGGGAAAATAAATACATTAAAATGTTAACTCAATATTTTCTTTGAGATTTTTATCTAGACTAATACTTAGACTGATTTTGACCTTCTTTATTTTATGAACACCTTAGATAAGCACTTTACATTATAAGTTGCACATGTCAGCTTATTTTCAAAAACTAATTTTTATGTTCAGTATGCTAATTTTTATTTTGAATGATGTGTGACATATTTTCTTAACCTGCAGGTCTGTTGCAAGTTCACTTCAGAATTCCTAATTAAAGAACCAGAAATAGAAATTACTCACTGAAGAAATAGAAATGTTTTTCTCATTTGTTTTAAATTTCTTAAATTGTGATGCTGAAGTTCACACTGCTGTTGAGCATCACATGACTTCCATTGTGATAGGCCTGCCAGGCCTAGTTTGGTGGAAAGACTTACAAATGGGACCATGGAATGGACCAGATCCAGAGATAATGTAGCATTGAAGGCATGCTTTTGTCATTCAAAGGTGCAGTTTATCCTATCTGGATATCTGAGTACACTGTTCATCACTATCATGGAGGATCTAGAGCCACAGTTCACATGACTGAAGCTCAAACTGGAAGCATTGATCCTGTTCTCCACCAGGAACAAGAAGCTGAGAAGGATGAAGAGGAAGGCAAAGAAGACTCTGTAGACCCAGAATGCCAAACTGCAAATGTAGGGATAACTGAAGAACCTGACACATCAGACTGAGCAGATAGTCAAAGAGTAGTCTCCAGCCACCATGTTTGTGGCTTTGTTGGCTTTATTGATTTGTCAGGTAAGTGGAGTCATGGGAAAATTTATTGGATCTATTTCCCAGATCCACCTGCCATACATCCAGCTGTGTGGTCTGTATAATTCATTCCAGTATTTACTAATAATACTCAAATGATGGGAGGTTTTTCAGATAAACACATTATGCCTGTTCATTCAATTGGATTTAATTATACTGAATATAGTGGGAATTTACTTATATGTTGATCCCATACGAAATAGCTAGGCTTTTTAAAAGTAGCTTCAGAGGAAAAGACAGCATATGGGGGAGCAAGGGCAGTCAATCATGCTGCCCCCTGGGACTTAAAATCATATATCTGGAGGATTACAAAAATGGGACTCCCCCATGACAAGACAGTATTTCTCATGAGGCATCCACCAATACCTTGCTGCCCTAACAATTCTATAATAGAATTTGGTAACTTTACTAAATGGATGGAATGTGCAAATATCTTGCCAGTGTGGCATGAAGTGCCTGGCAGTAGCAATTATATTTTGGATTGGTCTTCCAGAATTGATGAGACAGCTATGTCAGGATTTCATAAATTCTGGAGGATTTGTTAGTAATGTCCTGACTTTCAGTGGTAGTGTCATACAAAAAGATCTGTTGCATTTAATAGCTTCCTTAGATTTTATACTTGACTTTATAGATAGGAGCTGTAAAGCAACTTTCTGGTATGGCCTGTGGCCCTATGTCTAATCTCTTTATGTTTTGATTTCTGGAAGGATAAAAGTAAAAGGAACTGGAGGAAAATATCATGTAATTTGTGGAAGATGTAATCTGATCAACTCCATTACTAGATATAATAGAAGACAGAGAGTACTTGTATTACAGCAAACCTCCTTTGTTTTGCTCCCAGATACCATTTTAGAGCCCCAGTATTCTGATGAGATGCTGAGAGCACCAGTGAATTATGCTGCTTTGAACTGCCCTGAGACAAGCAATACCTCTCTTGGGGATTTCTCAATGCAAAGGCACTAATCAAAGATTTTTCCAGTTGCTATGGTGAGGTCCTGTTCATAGGGAAATTCTGTGCCAGCCTAGAATTTTATCAATTTGTAACCTTGAGTTCAAATGTCAGCTGCCCAGAAGTAGAGAATTATGAATGCAAGCTGATAGTTCTAACAGGGCTGCTTTTATTGTTAACTTCAGTTCTGTTTATCTTGAAAAAACTTTTTCACAATATATCCTTTTTATGTTTAAACCTATATAATAAATATGCTGAGTTTGCTTGTGATCAGTCTTCCTCCATCAGAGGTTGGCTGACCAACCAGGTCTCCAGCTTTTTCTCTACTTTTGTGTCTGTTTTTTCTCAGTCTCCCTGTTGCTTGGTTCAGAAATCTGAATAAACTGCCATGCAGGATATGTGTGTGTGTGTGTGTGTGTGTGTGTGTGTGTGTGTGAATTTCATTCAGCGGTTCCTCCTTTTACTTATCCCTCTTTCCTCCCATTCTACTCCTTCATTCATTCCTTATTTCCATCTAAGATTTGATAACATAGAGAAACAATTACATTCAAAAACAATATATATGTCTTGTATATTACATTCAAAAGCTATATATAATATATAAGTTTACATATTTTTTCTATTTGTCTATCTATCTATACCCTGCATGACAGTTTATTCAGTTTCTTAATCAAAGAGACAGCTCCAAAAGCTCAAGTTATAGAATGGGGTGTATATAAGTGACACATACTGCTGTATTGGTTCTGGATATATATTATCACATTATCTGGTGAACTGTAAACTAAAAAACAAGCTGGAAAGTCATCCCACCACATATACCATATGATGGTGGAAAGGAAACTGGATAACTGCAAAAACTTATTCAGATAATTAGAAAACAGTATGATCTATAGAAATTTTAATATAGTGCTGGCTCAGGTAACAAAGTGTCCCTTTTCTAACAATAAGTTATGTCTCTCAAATAGGCCATAGGAAGGAGATAACAATCAATAAACAAGAAAGCAGTCTACATATTTTTTATTCTTACTGAAAAATATTTATTTTTTAATTTCTTTATTATATACAGAAGATACCCATTGGTTCTTCAAGGGTGGATACTCAGAAGTGGTCCTGTGGAGCATTATCGGAGGTTAATATGGCTGCTTCACTCTTTATGAGGTATGGGGATGTATTTATTATATGTGTACCACTGAAACAAAAAAATAACAATGTATAAACACTTCTTCATTGATTTTTTTATATTTTAGTTGTGCTTCCCCATTTCCATTCATTCACTCACTAGATTAATTGTGTATGAGAGTTTATCAATTACTCTTTTTGTTTGTTTGTTTTAAAATGTTTTTATTAGTGCAGTATAGTTATACATATAGCTGGGTTCATTTTGACATAATCATACATTCATAGAACAAAATTTGCTCTAGTTTTGTCCTTAGTACTTCCTCTTTTTTTCCTTTCCTCCTTCCCCCAGTTATCCTTCCTCTACTCTACTGCTCTTCCATTTATTTACTTACTTACTTATTTATTTATAGATCTACTGGTTATTTATTTATTTATTATCAATGCTTTATAGATCCACATAAAGTTGGGATTCACTGTGGCATATTCATATAAGTGCATAGCATAATTTGGTAAGTTTCATTCAGCAGTTTCTCCTTTTCCCCATCCCTCTTCCCTCCCATTCTACTCCTTCATTCATTCTTTATTTCCTCCTCAGATTGGATAACACAGTGAGACAATTACATTCAAAAGCAATATTTTATTTAATTTAAAAAATTTTTAAGTAAATAATAAGTAAATACATATTGTATGATGACATAGGTTGTTGGTTAAAAAGAAGAAATCATATATATTTGTCAATTTCAATGAATAAACAGAAGGGTGATTTTAGATGGAAAAGAAGTAAAAATGTATACATATATTTAATAGCTATTTTATAGATCTTGAGTATGTATTATTTGTCAATTAATTTTCTTTTACTAAACAGAGTTTATTAGTTGGTGGAGAGAACTTTTTTGTAATTACAAATTTATAAAATTAATAAATTGAGGAAAGTGTTATTTATATTTCCAAGGAATTCATATATTTTTAATATGAGTTCACTGAGCCTCTTCTGCCTTTGGAATTTCACATGTATTCATTTTCATGCCAGAATGTAAATTATACCCAGAATATTGAAAGTAAAGGAGTTAGGAAATAAGGCTCTAAGGCTTCCAGGCCTGTGATACTGGGGAGAGTATAAAAGAGTGAGGAAATAAATGCTGATTATATATGTATACACATACACTATATATTCAAGTAGTTGTATTGTATAATATATTCCCCCTGCACAGACATTCCTAATAAATTGATCAGCAGGTTTCCTTTTGCTGTTTATCAAGTTTACCAGCCTGAGACCATGTGATTCATTCAGTGTTTCCTGTGTGGAATCATCTGTAGGCTCTTCTTGAGAGATGGTGATAGCACTGCTTTGTAACAGGTCACCCCTAACTTTCCTTATGAACTTTTTCAATGTTCTCATTCTTATTCAGCAAAGCACAGTTCAAATAAACAAACAAAAAAAGAAAGAAAAAGTGAGCCAGTTAAGCCTGAAGATTCAATTTCCCATTTATGAAATAGATGGAGGCAGCTTTTTTTCCTAACACTTTTTATTTTATATTTTTGTGCTTCTTTCTTAATTTTTTCTTTTTAGTTATACATGTCAGTAGAGTGTATTTTGACATATTTATACAAACGTGAAATATATCTTATTCTAATTAGGACCCCAGTCTTGTGGTTGTACATGATATGGAGAGTCACTGTGTCGTATATGTACATAGGAAAATTAAGTCAGATTCATTCCACTGTCTTTCCTATTTCTGTCCCTCCTTGCTTCCCTCCATTCCCCTTTGTTTAATCTACTGAACTTCTATTCTTCTCCTACCTCACCCCCCTTGTTGTGTGTTAGCATCCACATTTCAGAGAGAACATTTGCCCTCCAGTTTTTTGGGATTGGCTTATTTCACTTAGAGCAGCCAGCTGGCTTACATTCTCTAAGCCAGTTCCAGTGGGTGCTTTTGTGTTTGCAGCAGAGTTGTCTGTTACTTGTGATTATTCAACTTGAAAAAACTTGACTTCTAATCCAACTGCTGTTGACCTGTATTTGTTGGTCAGTTATTCCACCTGCATTTATGTGTCACCAAAGGGCTTCAGTAGGACTCACAGCCACAGGACAGTGTTTTATTATCTCCTCAGTTTGTCGTAATTTTTCTTTCTTAATAGAATAATAGCAATTACATCAGCTTAGTGATTATAGCTCACATTTCTGCTCCAAAGACAAGATATAAAGTATTATTTTACTTTCTAACTTCAGAGGTCTTTGTCCATAGATGGCTGACTCCATTGTTATGGGTCCGAGGTGAGGCAGAACATCATGGTAAAAGAGTATAGAGGAAGAAGGCAGCTCATGACATGGCAACAAGGAAGCAGAGAGAGCTCAACTAAATAATTTTAAAAAAGAATCAGAAGGTGATAAAATTCTAGATGCAGAGAATGATGAGAGCATAAATATGAACAGAGAGAACAATCTCAGAAGACTGATATGAACTTCTATAGAAAGATTCCAGATTGTTAAATACTAGTGAGGCAGAAGTGGAAAAAAAATTGCTTAAATAAGAAATCCAGGGTTAAAAGTCTTTTGGATTCATGTTTTAATTTTCAGTCTCCTTGGCAGAAATCTATTGATGCAAAACTTATTTCTGCCATATTATCGGCTTGTACCATTGTGATTTGTTTAGTAATTGAATTTAATTTGGAGCCATATTCATCAAGACACCAAGACTAAACACAAATCTGTTATTAATTTATTAGAATATAAATTCATTCTAGCAAGTTTTTGGATGTTGATGTTCAATATCTATTTGAAGCATCTAGAAGAGTGACTAATAGTAGGGATTCTATAGATATTTACTAATGAGTAAAAAAAAATTGTAAATGAAATATTACAAGTGAGTAAATGAAACATTAATGTATATTAATGACCCAAGGTTTTTATTGTTCAAGTAAATGAGGAACTTTAATACCATCAATATTAGGTCAGCTAAATATTCAATACTATGTTAGGCTACTATGGGAAAAATAAAACCAAAGACAAGAGACTTTTGTTTTCTTAAACATATTAGGAGGTGACTGCCTCTTCCATCTCTATGTAAAACTAGGGTTGCTATATCTTAGCATGGCAAAATCTCAAAATAATATTTTGAGAAAAATATAAATAAAACATTGGATCTAGACACCAAAAATAATTTTCTTGACTTTCTCCTGGTGATCCAAGGAAATTTTCTATGAAAGTTTGGAGACAAACTAAGTTTTCTAAGTGTCTTTCAGTCTTAAGTCCATTTTCCACAACAGACACCAAATTTTATCATTTCATTTTATTGGGATAAGAATGTGAGAGGGTAGAATATGCACAAGGGAATTACTATCGTGTCTCTTGACAAGAAATTTCCACTGAGGCTCGTTATCTGTTTGGAAAACAAAATCTCACAGCTTTATAAGGAGAGTGAGACCCTCCTTAACTATTATTTTAGGTTTTAATTTATTTTGTTATATTTTGGGAAGTACTGGAGATTGAACCCAGAGCCACACACATGCGAGGAAAGTATTCAATAGCTGAGCTACATCCTCAGCCTCACAACAATTATTTTAGGGTAAAATAGGTTTCTATATCTGAAAATATTTGGGATAAAATAAATATTAAGACTTATGATTTGAAATAAAGCTACTGAATATAGAGAAGATATTCAATCCTTATCCTCAATTAATATTTAATTCTGATGAAAAGATCAATGTTCTTTTTCTTGCAAGAAAAACACCAGTATAGAGGAGATTTGATTGAAGGTAAAGGTTTTGTGTGGGTGGGAACAATCTATTCAGTTGTTTTGATTTAATCTTTGCACAATTTCATGCATATTGTGACCTTTTTAATGCAAAATTGTATGTGAGAAAGCATGTAAATAAATTGACACATTTTAATACTAATAAGCATCTTTATAATTTAAAACACTGAGGCATGTTTTTGAAAATAGCATAGGTATACTATTTGCATTAGTGGGCATTTACACTAATATAAATGTGGGCTGGTGTAAAAATCTTGAAAGCATTAACATCAGATTCAAGTTAGGTGATCTGAGTAATAAAAGAAATGAAAGGGAGGAAAATTTACTCCTTCTATTCCTTCTTCTAGGAAGATGAGTATATTACTAATATTTGGGTAAAATCTGAAGAAAGATTATTTAGCAGACTCATAATCAAACACAGCACTGTATTTCATGAAAATATCCAACTCAACATTAAGTATTGCACTTAAAGTGTGGCCACACATGTTGGATGAATTAATTCTCACAGTAGAGACAGTAGGGAGGTTCTCAATAGAAACAATACCTAAAAGATACGTGTATGAACTGTTGGTGCTGGATTAGATCCAGGTTTTTAAAATTTCATATGCTTTTTTCTTTTCTGCTAAATCAATGTTTTTCAAACTTTTTACTGTTACCTATAGTAAGAAATACATTTCACATAACTCATATCATACAAACCACTTGTTAAGGAAATATTGCCACTTGTAATGGAAATAACTAACTTGATAGAATAAGATACAATTGTTCAAATGTGTGATAGATTACAACTCACAATGTGAAAAGTGCTTGTATACATCAAACTGCTGATAAGTGCTTGGTGTCTCTAATCTTTTATCTTTGCAATCAATTATTGTTTGCCTTGTTTTTCAAGTTCTGAGTATGTTTCAAGGGATCATTTCCTTTTAATTGCATGATTCCTTTTATAAAAAAAGTGTTTCAGTTGGCAAAAATATCAGTCTAGGGTTTGGGAAATAGACTTAACGGAAAACAATATGTGCTGTTTTTATGCAAACCAGACTAATCTACCTGGAACTCAAGGAGTTCTGAACTTACCTAAATCAATTCATAAATCTAACCAGAACGTGGCAAAGGCCAGAAGATCATGGATGAAAGGAATGAACACAAGTGGTAAGTTAGCATGACTGGTTCTTGGGTACATTACTATCATTCATTTATCCATTTTATTCTCTCTTTTTTTAATATAAGATGAATTGTAAGTTTCCCTTTACCTCATTGTTTTATAAAATTTTGCTATTTTTCATTTCTTGTTTTAAATAGAGATATTTGTTAGTTTTTCTTTTAGAAGCACTAAAAAAGTAATATTTTTGTTTTTGTTAATTTTTATGTTTGCAAATATCTACTCACTTCAGTGGTGTCTTTACTTTAACTTGAATCTACCAAAAAAGGCAATATCAAGCATGAATCTGGACAATGCAAGTGCTCCAGAGGTCTTCATTCTCTTGGGTTTCTCCAACCACCCTTGGTTGGAAATGCCCCTGTTCATTATGGTGCTTGTTGCTTATATCTGCACATTGGTGGGCAACATCTCAATTATTGTGGTATCCAGAGTAGACCCTCATCTTGACAGCCCAATGTACTTCTTCCTTTCCAACCTCTCCTTCTTGGACTTCTGTTTTACCACAACTACTATCCCTCAGCTACTGTTTAACCTTTGGGGCCCAGATAAGTCCATCAGCTATGGGGGATGTGTGACCCAGTTTTATATGTTTCACTTCCTGGGAGCCACTGAGTGTATCCTATTAGCTGTGATGTCCTTGGATCGTTACATTGCCATCTGCAAGCCTTTGAGGTATCCAGCTATTATGCATCAGCAACTCTGCATCCTCCTAGTGGTCGTGGCATGGATAAGTGGATTGGCTAATTCCTTGCTTCAGTCAACTCTCACTGTTCGGCTCCCACTGTGTGGTAACAACAAGGTAGATAATTTTCTCTGTGAAGTTCCAGTGATGATCAAGATGTCATGTGCTGACACTACATTCAATGTAGCTATGCTTTCCATTGTGGGGACATTCTATTCCCTAGTTCCCTTATCACTTATCCTTATCTCCTATGGGTTTATTGTAGCTACTTTGCTTAGGATCCGATCTTCAGAGGGAAAGAAGAAAGCATTTAATACATGTAGTTCTCATGTTATTGTCGTATCTCTTTTCTATGGGCCAGTAATTATCATGTATGTACAACCCTCTGCTATTAACTCTCAGGACAAGAACAAACTCATGTCTTTGTTCTATAGTTTGGTGACTCCTATGCTTAACCCTTTTATCTATACTTTGAGGAACAAGGACATGAAAGGAGCAATAAAGAGGCTTCTTGCCTTGTGTCATCAAAGAACAGAACAAACATAACTATTTTTATAGTCCACACTCTCCATATTTGGCTCAGTTTCTCTCCAGTTCTAAATTACCACTCGGTTTAATGTCCTTCAAAATTGTCAATATCCTTTAGTACCTGTCTTATCAACACATCTTTGTAACATATTTCTATAGTTGGTTGGCTATCATTTCAAGTGTGAGTCCTATCCTCAGTGTGTCAGCAATTTGGATTGGAGTGAAGATTGTCATTAAGTTTCTTTCTAACTTTCTAAAGATTCTGTTATAGAACCTAAGAAGTGGACAATAAATAAATGCTTATTGAAGGACTCATGTTGTTAGGCCAAAAAGAGAATTAAAACTATCGTTTTCTGTGCTATTTTGGGAAAAAATAAGTATACTGCATTTTAACTCTTTGCTATTGTACATATCATTTGAGGATCAATGCTTCATATGCAAATCAACTCTTTTTATGAATTAACAGATCAAATGGGTTAATATCTCATTCTGTAATTAACACTCTCAACCACATATCCACTGATATTTTAAGAAAAACAAAATTCAGAAATCATATTGGCCTCTTTCCTGTCAATGGTATTCCTTCTACTGACATATTTGACTGAAATAGCTATTTTTATGTTTCCAAAGGGAAGTTGATGAACAAAATCCCGAGAAACTTCTGTTTTCATAATATAAATAATCACTTAGATTTGTTTGGGGAGCTAAATCTATCCAGAATGAGAACATCAGATGTATTTGATACATAAACAATGGTTTAAATAGTTCAGTCATTTAAGAATCAGAGTATTATATGGTTAGCAAAGAAAAAATGGAGGAAGTGCAAAAAAATATATGTTAAATTGGTATCAAACCATCAAATTTGACATAGAGGTGAAGTAGAGGGGTTGATGAAGAAGTGTAAAGGGATAGTCCCTTGATTTTATCAATAATATCGACTCATCATTATGACTCATTTTCTCACACTTTCATACTCTCCAAACTTACAATACTCTCAGTTTTTTGATTTGTATTTAAGGCATACATTTAATTGATTTTTTTAATACTATGTACATTTGTGTAAAGTCTTCATACATCTACATATCCTTGGTGTGTCAGCTTCCAAATGGCAAGAACAAAATATATTGACTCACAGTGTACAAAACTTTGACATAGAGATATACTGATTCTAATCAAAAATTAATTGTAATATTTTCATTCTTCAATTTGTGCTTTATATAGTATAAAAATCTTTCCTTTGTAGCCTTAAAAGGAAGGACATTACACTTTTGCTCCTGTTGGAGACAAGGAAACATTGCTCCTTTGGAGGCAAGTTTACTCCCTGGTACAGCTACTTCTGCGAATGACTGAATCTTCTGGTTTTACCAAGTACCTTCACTTCTTAGCAATAATGATGCTTGAAACTTCACATTTCTTTAAATGACTACTTCTCTCTCCAAAAATGACCATGAGGTCTTTTCCCTTATTTGATAGCCTGTGTTATTAGTGCTATAGGATATACTCAATAAATATTTTTTAAAATTAATAGTTGAATGAAAAGTATTTCCTACTGTTCTCATTACCTTCTGTCAAAACCTGTATCACAAGCTTGTGCAAAATTGTGTCATGTACCTAATAATGAGTTTAACAAAAGAAGTGATATATTTTTTTTAAAAAATGTATTTTTTAGTTGTAGATGGACATGATACCTTTATTTTTATTTATTTATTTTTATTTAGTGTTAAGGATCAAACCAGTGCCTCACACATGCTAAGCAAGTTCTCTACCACTGAGCTAAGGAAGTGTTTTCCTTTTTGGGGAAAGGGGGCGGTACAAAGGATTGAATTCAGGGGCACTCAACCACTGAGCCACATCCCAAACCCTATGTTGTATTTTATTTGGAGACAGAGTCCACTGAGTTGCTTAGCTACTCAACATTGCTAAGGTTGGCTTTAAACTCTTGATCCTCTTGCCTCAACCTCCCAGGCCATTGGGATTAAGGCTTGCCCAGCTAAAAAAGGTTTTTTCAAACTATCTTCAGGTGATCCTCTGGTATATATTATAAGTGGTGACTAAATAAAAAGTAAACCACATTTAAGCAGATTTAGGAAAAAGCCATATATTATTCTTGGAATTATGGAAGGAAAGTTAATATAAATGTCTGTTTTAGAATTCTGGAGTAAACTATTAAAATGTTTTTTTCTTTTTTGAAGGTCTTCATTTTTATTTTTTAATTTTTTCTCAAAAATTGCATTTTAATACATGTTCTCAAACATAACAGAAAAAAAACAAATTTTCAGAAGCTGTACACACTGTTCACTAAAAACATTTGTTGAGGCAAATAGAAAAAATTGTTACAATCATAATTTTTCTAACTTTGCACACAATTATAAGCAGATTAAATTCTTCATATTAAACACCTTTATATGCACTTTCAATGAACTATATATATATATATATATATATATATATATATATATTTTATCAACCAACTTTACTATACCCATTCCCCTTTCCTGCCCCCTACCTCCCCCATGTCACTTCCAGTGTTCCTCTATTTCTCTTATGTTTCCCATTCCCACCTCCCTTATTCATCAGCATCCACTAATCAGAGACACCATACGGCATTTGGTTTTTTGGGATTGGCTTACTTCATTTAGCATAATGCTTTCCAATTCCATCCATTTGCCTGCAAATGCCATAATTTTATTCTCTTTTATTGCTGAATCATATTCCATTGTGTATATGTACCACAGTTTCTTTATCCATTCATCTATTGAAGGACATCTGGGTTGCTTCCACAGTTTTGCAATTGTGAATTGTGCTGCTATAAACATTGAAGTGGCTGCTTTACTGTAGTGTGCTGTTT